>CAJUYH010001250.1:0-50861 GCA_910591685.1 Galerucella tenella | reverse complement strand
TTTTTTTTGCACCCATTGTTTGTAAATAATGCGTGCGTTTTTTCACTACCATTCTTTCTCATTTCAATAGCAGCCATGAAAATTCTGGATAGAATTAATTCTCAACGTATATATAAATATGTAATCAAAATTATACCTACTGACATTAGGAGTCAGTGAATAAAAAATTATTCAGCTGTTTATTATCTATATATATATATATAAGAATAAACTATTATTGAATTTGAATAGTTTTCAAGAAATGTATGCATTAGATTTAGGATTTATAATAAATGAAAATCCGAGATGAATTATTGCACAAAAGATTTACCTCGACTCAGGCAGATGTGCTTCAAGCCCATACTCAGTTTACATGAATTATTGAGTTCATTAATTATTAACAACAATTTGAAAATATAGTTTGGACGTTGGAATAATCCTATTAGAGTACACCTATTCTATTGCACCTCTCTTTGTCAACTGTTTTTCCTTCCTTCGCTTATTTATTTATACATTCTTCTTTCCCATATAAGAGCATAAATATATAATGAAAGATTAACTGGGCTTTCAGACATTTTTAAATATTTAATTCTTGAGTTTCATGTATATTGGAATTACTCTACGTGGTTGAGTGAGTCAGGTCAAGCCGCTTGCAACTTGAGCCGCTAATGCATTGATAATTTGATTGCTGTTAGATTTGAAGAAATGAATTGGCAACATGAGGATTCAGCAGTATTGTTAATATATTATATCCATACAAACAGAGAGGCGAACTAAAAATAAAAAATATCTACGTTTATTTTTAGTTCTCCAGCACTTGGTCTCCCTTTCTATTGAAATAGTGGACTGCACGCTGAGACCATAACTCTGAAACTAGCTAGGTAGACAGTAAAGGAGCGAGACAGAGAAAGAGAGAGAGAGCGAGAGACATAGAATACCTTAGCTTGTGGTTGAGTGACGCATGGTTGAGTATCGGAAGGATGCAAATTGAAAACCAATACCGAGTCCCCTGTGGCATTACTTGGGACTAGAAACTGCAGAAGTTGCGAGGTAAAATCGGTGAGTCGGTGACAGCAACGACGACAACAACGGCCACGATGAAAGTAAAGACGAAATAGAAGAAGGAGTGTTACGAAACGCTGGGACGTAGCGAGACAAGCGCAATGAATAGACAAAGCGAACGGTAAAGAAGTGAAGGGTGAATATGGTCGAGAGGTTAAAGTGCTGGCGGCTGCAGCTACTCTGTATTTGCCATTAAAGATTCGTACGCTAGTCACTCCATGTATAGTATCGTCTCAAAGCAAATCCGATCACTAACTTCGTTCAGCACCAATGACAGGTGCGTCTCGACCCACCGATTCTGGATAATTCATCGTACGTCGATATTATAAACTTTTGGGATTTAACGTTGACTTGGGTTGAGGCGTAGAACATTACGTTGAAATATTTCACCAACATTGTCGTATGATATAACGCGTGTCAACGACACTTTGTCTATAATACTTTTCCAAAAGTTATATGTGATATAGTTGACACAATGAAATATGCCATATCACACTGCGAAATATCGACGTAATCTTGTCATGTATATCAGAGTGAACTTGTGAAATATATCTGTGACATTGTACATTGGACTTTTCATGATTTTTCACGGTCTTATCGTTTAGGTTCAATAGCCAGGATAATAATACAATTGTAAAAGAAATTGTAAGAAAAGTGTAGGAAAGAGTGCGAGCGGGAGAATGATAGAGATCTTGAAACATCTTTCTTTTCGCAAATACCTGTTTATCTTTGAACTTGCACAACTTATTTATCCAGCTTTGCTTTTCATCCATTTTTCTCACCAACCGCTCGTTCACTTAGTCAAGACCACCGACATTATATTTGGTGTATTAAACTTACTGACACAAACTTTCGTCCGAACTTTCATCGCGCGCAAACCCCGACTGCAATTTCGCGACGTCCAAGTTGTCCGCTATACTCCATGGAATCGCTTAAGTTTGGACGAGCAACAAGGGAGAGGTGCAATGCTTGAGAAGAAAGTGGTTGTGGTGTGATGTTGAAGATAGTATAGTTGTGGAGATAGACGAAGAAAAGACCGTATAGCAAGAAACATTATCGTTAGTAGGACTACACGTTCAAAACACGGCCAAGCGAAACGAAGGAGAAGAAACAGAATGTTGGTGGCTATGTGTATGTATATCTGTGTAGGGTCACACCATTGTGTTCTCTGTAACGATGAAAATGTTTCAGTGATGAGAATACTTGTATGATGATTAAAAATTTGCAAGTAAGATAAACTGTAGGGTAAAAGTAATATCAACGTATAATGGAGTACCATCAAAAATTCTCTGTGAGATCAAAATATTTCATTACTATCTTGAGAATTTATCTGTTGACTTTCATGTCCTTAACCAATAACTAGGGCAGAGATGCTGTGGAGCATCAATGAAAAACGTATGCAGAATGGAGATGTTCGGGTCACAGGGTTTACATGTATATATATGTATATATACATATATACTCGTATATTCCTTCTGGCAAATCGATGAAAATGAAGTAAACCCCACGATTGTAGTGTACTGATTCAATCGAAATACAAGAAGGAGATCATGGAAATGTACCACCAAGATTTTTTTAACCTCCCGAAGCAATTTAGTTGACAATTGTCTTTTGGTAGAATATGGTGGTCATTCACCGGATATTCGATTCCCTATCTTTTGTTCTGTAGGATGAAAGATCGTGACGTACGGAACAATAAAGTTACCGCGTTTTCATTCTCATCTCGAATGTCATAGATAGGAAAACTCGTGCCGATCAATTGAACCGATTAATGGACTTGCGATTATATCATTAGATATTTAACGAGCTAATCACATTATTTTTTTCTTTTTACACTTGATTAGCAAATGGATACACGCATTTCGTTTTCAAATCGTTTCGAAATCATCCAACTAACTAAATTCACTACGTATATACTGTTCTATTAAGATTCTTGGCATGAATGTCAACGTCAATGCATATCGCACTTAGCACGTATTCCTTCAAGAACAAGAAGATAATTGAGAGTGGTAATATGTTTCGGAAGGTCTCAAAGTCGACTTCATTTCTGTTGGCGCTGTGCACTCGCTCTTTATCTGTTAAGACCGACGTCAACATGTTGTCTTCCCATTTTAGTCACCTACTTCTATCATCATTATCATGCCTTTGTGACATTCTTGATTACTCGATTTTCAAAATGTCATTGTAGAAATTTAACTTTGTGATTATTTCCGACAGTAAATTGCTCCATGGCATTTGAATGCAATTTTTAATGTAACATTGTTGATAAAAATAAATATTAATCATCACATATAATTGTTGTTTATATGTAATGTTGATATATATCTATATTATATATTTGATAGTGAATTTCATTAAAAATGATTCGCATAGCATTGTAGGATAAATATTCTACAAACATTTGTGTCATTTTATTTGAAATCCGGTTTTAATGGAAGGAATTTGAATCGTCGATGCAGTTTTTTCCATCATATTGTTAAATATTCTTGCTTATATATATGTATAAGACGACGGAATATTATTTAGCTTTGAAATATTTGTCGTCGCACGATATGAGATGTGCGCATTTCAACTCTTAAGCACCTGGTGAAAGCAATGCATATATGATTCATATATACAGAGTCTTATTATAGATATAGACATATATCTATATATATATATATATGAGTAGAGTCAAGGCCCAAGTCAAGTGACTTCTTGTACGTAGTGAAATATAACGTCGGATTATTCGTTTGCATACCTACTTACTCAAAAATGTACGTATATACATCGTTCATTTCGCTTCACGGTTAGCATGATTACGCGGTTATGTTGACTTCACTTATATGCATGAAAATCGCGAGAAATGTATGTATGGGTTGTTCTCAAGTATATCTCTCTTATTACTTTTATTCTAGTATATATACTCTTTATTTTGTTCGGTTTATACGAAAATAAATGCCAAAATTACTCTGGTGATTATGGCTACAGTCCCTGGTGCTTCCACCCAGCAATTCGTCATAATCTTTTCTTTCATTTTCTGAAACCTGCTTCAATTCATCGGATGCACGATAGCGCCGAAAAAGGAAAAGGGGACGAACCTAAAAACGCAGAGAAGAGGTAGATCAACGGGTTGGAACTGTATATAATAGAGTCCCGGCCGTTTTCATTCATCCGTACCTCCGTTTTTCATTCGTCCCTTCTCATCCGGTTTCCCTCTCTCGCTCACATTCACTCTTACTCTGTATTTCACTCTCCACCGTCGTTTATCTCCGCCGTATTCACCAACGTATAATACTTTTGTCGTGGAAAACATATACCCTCTTTATAATAACATGGAGCATAATTATATTGCCATGAATGAGAATCACGACAATAATGTTACAATATATTGCCAACTATATTATGGATTATTCATGAAAACGAAAAAAAAAAAAAGATAATACTTCTGAACAAACAAGTGGATTTTCTTTGGGTACAACTGCAAAAAATACACATATACATGTGTATAAATATACTTGATTCCCATAAATAAGATTTATTAACCACAGATGTCTCCTATAGCTTTATTACATACGAAAATATCCTGTCGCAAAGTCTTCGAAAATAGAATTTTGAAATACATATATATCAACATATTCAAACATTTTTTTTTCCTTTTTATACGTTTCATTTTTTTTTTTTTGCAACTTTCTGATTTTTATAATGGATATGAGATATCAAACAAGCTGTCACTAAGTGTATGTCCGTATTGGAATAGAGTTAGACAACTGATGAAACGTCGCGCAGTCTTTATGTTTTTAATGTATTTATTCTATTGTTTATATTATTAATGGAAAAAGGATAAAATTGTCGTGTGCGCAGGTGTATATGTGTATGTAGATGTTGTACATGCTAGAAATTCAAATCAAAACATTTCGTGCACGGAGTTTGATCGAATCCTTTTTGTCCTCTACATTAGGTTCGTATGTATACATAATGTAATAATACCCTAGTAGAGCGGAAAATATATATGCGGACTTACTTTTGTAAATTGCATGCGCTGTGGCGTGACTGAAATAATATCAACGGCTGCAGTGGGAGCAACGGGTGAACACTTGACGCGGTTATATTTCAAGGATGAAATATCAGTTTTGTTCTCATGAAAGGTACACGACAATTAATAGGACGTAAATGAGTTAATGAAATTTTATGGTAGAGATGAGCATTCTTTTATGAGCCTTTTACTCTTCTATCGATTATGTATAAATATGTTTTTTTATTTAAATTGGCATTACCTTTTTCTTCGTCAAAGTCATCGCCAGTTCAATTTGTCGCCACCCTGGTTCTTCCACCTTTAATTTCTTTTGTTAAGTGAGCATCGCCTGTTATTCGCTTTCCTGAATTTTTCGTTTTCTCTTTGTTTCTCTTTTTGTTTTCCATTGTTTTGTATCAGTTTTTTAGTACGCCGTTGTTTCAGTTTTTTTTTTTCCACCTAGAAATGTAAAAAATGGTAGTAAAGCAAAGGAAAAGAAAACAAATAGTTTAAATTTTGAAAATTGTAAAATGCTGTCATATCTAGACTGACAGTGTCTTAACTGGAGACGGGCAAAATGTGGCAGACAAGTTGTATTAGTTTTTAAGTGTTCTATTTACTTTCACACACTTTTATTTCATCTCGCTATTCAATTGTATGTTGATTAAAATAGCTACATTGAGCCGGACATTTCACAAATTCTTCAATATTTATTTCTTTTTGTTATTCAACAAATACATTTACAATAATTTATGTATATGCGTATGCACGTGTGCTGATGGAGAGGGGGTTGAGATACGGCCATTGCAGAATACTAATGAAACTTTGTCGTGCTGAAATGTCAAAATATACATGTGACGAGCGATCTATTACGACAAACAGCTTCCGTCGTCGATCTACTGCCGGCGGAAACTATTTTTTCAAAACGTCGAGTTTGTCCGGCGCGCAATCAAGCACACTCCCGTCGCTATCAACGGCTACGGACATTTCCGACAGAATTGTACACTTCATTTTTCCTCACTCGCTATTGGCCAAACATTCCATTTTTCAAAGCAGAAAAAAAAATGAAATAAAATAAAATGTTCTTTCTCCAGGATCCATTCTATCTCACTTTGCTTTTTTTTGCTCTTCAAAGTTGATATACATATTTCATATCAATGAGAAGAAGTTGCATTTATAATTTTTTCACTCGTCAGTCGACTTGATATGAAACGATGAAGTATCAATAATTTTTATTCGAGATTCAGTTATTTTTTTCTTGAAAGTATAGACATTTACAAAAAACTGGGTCAAGTATCTTCATGAATGGCGAATTCATTTATTTGTATTTGTTATTAAATTATAAGTTTGCACAAAATCTCCATTGTATAAGGAAAAGGCTTTACGTAAATTTCTTTTTCCTGTTTCCATTTAGGAACATCTTGACTGACAATTCTTTAGAAAGTATTACTAAAGTTAAAGATTAACGCAACATATATATTTGTCAAAGTTTGATGAAATCCTTTTTAATGAGAAATATTTTATTATGAAATGATATAAATATAATAATAATAAAAATAGTAGTAATACCAATAATACTAATATAAATAACAAGACTTAATAATATTTATTGTTAGTATCATCATTCTTTTTCATTGTTGAAACAGACAATAAGTTGAATTTAACAATCCTCTTTTTGTGATTATTAGAGTATAAATACAAAGCAATGGTTATTTTTGTTAGTATCCGTTTACACATAGATAGTCGCCCATGTTTTATACGATACTCTCTATATGTAAACCATTATAAACGTAAGATGGAACACAATTTTACATCAAAGTCTTGTGGTTTCAACGTACTATCCGTTTTGCATATATATGCATAAAGAAAAAAGATTATTGAACCTCGTTAACTTGTCTTCCTCTCTCTCTGTTAGTATGTAACCGGCAGTCTGTCATTTACGATAAAGGAGTGGAAAAAATAATAAACTCAAGTTTATTACAAACTTTGGTTTTAAAATGATATTAGTTGTTAGCATATGTAACGTATTCTGGGCGATGCCGAAAAAGAGAATCGAGGAGATGACTGGACAAGGGGAAGAAAAGAAAAAAGATCGAGTTGCAGTGGCCCAAAGAGTTTCGATGCACAGAGCACAAAGTAATGATAAACTTTCAAACAAGTCCCGCAAGCAGTGTTGTCCATGGGTTTCCCTTTTTTCGCTCTGATCTCGTCACTGCGTCGTAGTTTTCCTCTCAATACTTCTTTTTTTAGCAACTTGGGCGTTGCTCCGTGTTCATTGGCAAGTTTGGTCGCGTCTCGGGAAATCCATCCGCCCGTCTAAGAGAAACCCTGGTGGATTTTCTAGGCGTAGTAGCAGTTTCAAGGAGTTTCGGCTGCGCGGCTTCGTGAACTACGCAATCCTTCGCGTTGTAATATACCAACATCTCAGTTATGCTTTATCTCATTCAAAAAAAAATGATTCTCATTTTTAGTTCAATTTTTTTTACTTTTTTTCTATTGAATGTTCTTTTACAAATTTTGAAAATATTGCGTCACCGCCCATTGACTCAATTAAATTCGACGAAACAATTGTTAACTTCTATCGAACTTTATCCAATCTTTTTGCAAATATGTGTCAAGATAATGAGATTTTTTTTCCTAGCACTAGGTACTCATTAGTGGAGAAACGTGGAATTTCGCACACATGTCGGTTTCCTTTTTCACAGATGAACAGCTAACAAGTAATGTTTTTCCGCACTTTACTAATTGCGTCGTGCGACGAGTTTCGGTTTCAAAGTGGTGTGCGACATCAACTCGTACAACTCTACCGGCATTGGATGAAAAAAAAAAATGTCACCAATTTCAACTGTTGATTACGATTAATTTCATCAGAGAATCAAATATTGAGTGCAATTATTTAATTTTTATTATCATTTTAATATGTTTCTACGTCAATATTTACATTGAAACAAGTTCAATGTCTTCCCGAATTCTGTTTATGTCAGAATTTATAGAAGATATCTCGTGGCTATTTGCGATTATACAATCAGTCAACTGACAGAACTGAATTGTTCAAAATGTAAAACTTTTAATTGATGTTTTTTTTTGTTACTTTTATAATATACGTAGAGGGTAAATTAAATTCAATTTGTTGGAATTTTGTCACGTTCACTTTTTTGGTTGGTTCCGTATTATTCAAACACCAACTGTTCTAAAAGTATATATCGGAATCGCGAATAATAATATATCAGCTCAATGCACGGCGTCCATCCAGAGCCAAAATTGTTAAAGTTTGTGCGAGACAAACGCTTCGCAGTAGAAGCGTGTAGAAAGACCGATATCTCCCTGGCACCAATGTATTCTACATTCGGTTTCCCCGATTTTCACTATATTTTTAATATATATATATATATATATATATACATATACACTATTTATTCTGTGCGCAAATTTTTTGTCCATTCTGACTTTTATGGTGGACCCGATGGCGACAAACCGACGTAAACGCGTCGACGTCGTAAAAAGTTACTACCATATGAGGATGAAGAATAATGAAAAAAGAAAATCTCATTCATTGTGACGTGATAGTTTGTGATCAGTCATGATATAAAATAATTCTCCTCTCTCTTGAATTGTTCATTACCGTATCTAAAAATAATTTTAAAGCGAACACTTTCATTAATAATTTTCGTCCTCTGTAAATTTTCAACGAAATTAAAATCAGAACTGAATTTTATTATCTGTGTCCATTTTTAAAAATTGGAAATTTCTTCACTCTTGGTTGATTTATATTCAGTTGCTATCTTGATACAATCGTGGGTGTGGCTATAGCAATAAACTTGAAAGTTAGGTGTATCACTGACTTTTTCTCCGTTGTGAAATAGATGAACTGAGTCACTACGTGATGGGACTGGCGCCTGAGGTCTCGTCACCATGTTGAAGGTTGATTGAAAGCTGTTCAACTTTAGATGCCATAATAGCCCATCCCTGAAGGAAAGTGCTAGATAATTGTAAGGGTGGGTCCTCGTCTGAGGTTATATCCCCTCGAGCACCATTCAAACCTCAACGATCCACAATTGTCAGTTGGAACTAAAATTTATGCTCATTTCCTTTCGACAACTTCATGTCACACATAAATTCCTCAGGAGGTTTGTTCAAATTATATCCTAGCATACAGTGCTCTAGTGATGACTTGAAATGTGTTGGAACTTGGACATTGTATTGCAGTATACAGTGGAGAGAGAGAGAGACAGAAGTAGAAAGTCACGGCACAATGTCACGAGGCTTCGTTCTACGGATAATCCAAAGTGGTCACAGTGGGGCCCTTGATGCATGGCGGGTCAGACAGGACATTGGTCAAGTTGACGCGAATATATTACCACGGCCTTATATATGTATTACTGCTTTGTACTAAACTATACCCGCGTACGCGCTTCCTCATCCGGTATCCACATATGACCATAAGCCATTTTAATATTATCGCGCGACTATTCATTTTCATCTCGGATATCGTGATTATTTGCTAATATTAAACGATAGTATTAGTTTATCATTGGAAATTACATTTAGAGATTCGTCAATCAACTCCGATTGTATACTCTCGTAACCTACATGAATAAAATTGAATACAAACGAGCCATTAGCCGAATCAAAAAAAAAAGAAGCAGAATAAAAAAAAAAGCGATGGATAATCACTTGAAAAATACTGAACAAAAATATAAAACAAGTGCTTCAACTTTGGCCATTCTTCAGAGCAGAATCCTAAGTGGTCAAATCTAGGAATTTCTCGATACACTTATACGAGAAAACAAGATTGACTAAATAAGAGAAGTAAAAAATCGTGAGATAACAGTTGAGTAGTATATAGTGCACAGAGATGCACGACTTTACTCTCTAATTGGAGATCTTTAACAGCCCTGTTCGACTCTCAAGAGCACTTGGATACTGTGTATCTATTTCCTATTTTCAATTGTAGTATTCTCAAGTATAAAATATAGCAATGGGAATTTGCAGTTAATGAAAGTATACAAAAAAATTAGATACAGTTATATACGATGGCACAATTGTTTTCTCCTTTATACCATGATTGGACGAACCAACACGGTTTTAGGGTCATCTCATACCATAATCCAATTCGCGGAAATATGATACACAATCTCATGTTCTATGTATTCTCTCGAATATCCTTCCCTTTTCTTCCATACCTTGTGTTCCACCTCATCGATCCTGATTGGAATCATAACACTACCCGTTCTATCATCGTTAGTTCGAAATCCACACTCCACCCAGGTATGTACTATATCTAACCTCACCATATTTCTGTCTGTTCTGCCACTATCAATGTGTACACTACATATTCTACGTTTCTCTCGGCCATCTATGTTACGCCCATACATATCTAAACTGCATTACAGATAGAGTAAAAGTGAAACGATTAATTGATTGAATGAAGAATAACTAATTATTCTGTAGAAAATGTCAATGTATTAAGCAGCGAAATTTAGAGTAAAAATTAATAAACTTGTTTTAGTTTTCTCATAAAAATAACTATCAATTCAATGGCTAGTTATGTTGTTTTATTAACCAATGAAAAAAATTTATGAACAACGGCAATAATGCAGAATCTAAAAAGTTCATACTATTGGAATGGTGAACTTTTTATTTTATGAATAACATTACTATTCTAAGTGGAATTTTTAAAAAAAGATGTGAACCTCTATGCTAAGAACTAGGATTAAAACAGAACAATCAAAACTGTAGAAGAAGCGACTACAATTCTAGCGTAGTGGCGAGATGGAATGAGAGTGAAGGCGAAAGAGAAAGGCGTAGATGCGATTTATCTGTCTGTAGAAGTGGAGATCTGAAGAGGACCATCCTCTTCTCTCAAGAAATGCTGCAGTGCAGCGTTGGAGTACTAAATCACGCTTGGTTCTTGTTGGCCGTTCTCTATTTCATGGCTTCGCCTATACCAATGTAGTTTTGTGGAGCCAAAAGCGAAAATGGTGGGACAGTGAGATTGCGTTAAGGTATATAGCACAACTACCATTTGAGCTTTCAGTACATTTAGTATAGATATATTGAAAGGAGATATACCTTTGACTTGAAGGGAAAAATCCTGGACGCGCTAAAAATCTCGTGCTTTGTTCCATCTGCTTGCCCTTATACATCAGCTCTTGATGTCGCCGCCATCGAATATTCCCTTGCCAGACACTCGTCCTCTCATTTTGTCAACCACTTAATTCAGCATCTGTTTCCCCGGTTTTCATCAACCTCCTTCGAGTCAACTCCTAGTCATCTATATTGGAGCCATTTTGTATATTCATTCTATAGAACAGAGCGTAAAATAGAATTGATTAATTAATGTTGTGAAATTATAACATCAGCTCTGCAACTAAATATCTGAGAAATTTCGAATGAACCAACCATTTCCAAGTATTTCAAATATGGTTTCATTATATATTCCAAGAACTTACATAACTAGTCGCCTTTATCCACAGGGTCATCCAGTTATGAGATATTTTAAAGGGCTTATAAACTCAGTAAAGCAGGACTGTCAAGATGTATTAATGATACGGTGAAGAGAAAGAGAGTGGTTTCTAGTAAAATACATTCACTCTCTTGTATAGCATGTCCAAATGGACACGTATATTCCAGTCGTCTAACTAATCCTCACCAATATCTTCGATAACACCTGCGATTTAACTGCTCTATAAATCATGCCATCAATTAAATATATCGATACTTCGACAAATCTTAATTACAAACTTGAGTGTATGAACATGAGTATTTGACTATTTTTTACATACAAATGATTGGCTTGATCACAGAAGTTTGATATATTTATATGTACGGGCATTTGGCAATTCGCCTGCCTCCAACATCACCATGAGAACTTAATTTTCGTCGCGGTTATTGTGTGCAGCGTAGTTTACGTGACAGAGCTTTTAACCCTTTCGTATCTCATCATCGTCCCAATCACTCCGCAACCCCCCAATGATTGGCCAACAATCATGTTAGTTGTCATCCATACACCTAGCGTGTGTTCGACAAGATAGCTGTCGTATTTTAAATGAACGTTCATTGATAGTATACAAGAGTATAGTGAAACTATCGTGAACTTCCTGCTGCAGTAGCCCTCACATCTCTCATTCACTCTCATTCTCTCTCGCGCTTTCTCATTCCGTTCACCATCTATATGTATACAGTATGAACACGTATATGCCGACAGCGATCGTCGCCCGTGAAACTCAATCGTGTTCCGTTTTACTGCTCGATACCGCCAACGCTATACAGCTTCATCCGTAGTTTACACGACATGCATGGTAATCTCAAATTAATCAAATTAGGAATACACCATCGGCTAGAATAGCAGTGGCGGAAAGACTGACGCTATTCTACTCAACTGAACTATCAAAAAGAGTCATATTAACACGTGAAGGAGAATTGAATTGTGCCGATTAACTTACATATTAAGTTTGCATAAAGAACAAAAAAAACAAAAAACAAAGATTATTGTTTTCATGACGGAAGTTTTGTTGAATTATCTGTTGAATAGAAACCATAAGTGCTTGGGATATCCTCTACATGCACCGCTTTTAACGCCAAACCGACAACCGTGAGCTCTTCTACTGGCGTTTCACCATTTCACGACTATAAATTCGAAGATAATGATCGCAGTACGTCTGCGTCCGCAGGATCTACTGCCCGCTATGGGAGCCATAACTTATCCAATGTTCTGCATAGATCTGTATATACATATACATATATAAATGTACACGCATTCTATGCTCGTGTACTCAGTTGGTATCGCATGTTGTGTCATGTCAGGGACTCGTTCATAGACGAGTTAGCGTTACGGTCACATGCCGAGTAGTACAACCATACCACTATGCAGTCGGCAATGATCACAGCATGAGTGAGGGAGTGAGAGAAAGAGAGAGTGGTGCGCGCGTACAATTTATGGGACGCTACCCCACGAGGGCGTCCCATTATCAACATTTACGTCCGCCCGCTTTATCTCTATCTCACTTTTTCTTTTACTCTCAATTGGACTTTCTCGCTCTCTCTCTCTCTCTCCCCCTTGTATATGAATCGATTGTTCATGAACAAATAAAAATTAATGGAGCGTTATTTGTCATCGGTGCCACAATGAATATCATCATGGTCGGATCGTAAAGACGCGGTTTCCACTGGCGAACAATATTTATTCCAAGTATAGTCTCATTTTTTAGTGTGGCCATGAATAAAAATATAATAATGCAATGAATGGAATAACAAGAGTTCATCGAATCAGAAATGAGTTGGGCAATGCAACTCATTTTCATATAGAGCTCGCACAGATTATCTTGGCATCCTGCCAATATGAAGAAAATGCAAATTAAATTAACCAGAAACCGGTAGATAACAGCGAATGAATATTCAACTTCACAATGTGAATGTTATACTTTGTGGAGTATTTATTATCGATCTCTGATTCAGGTGTTAGCGAATGAATAAGAACAAGAAAAAAATAATTTATTGAGTGTTTGGATACTTCGATTGATGGAATAATTTACTTTGTAAAAGATTGATATTATTATGAAAGATATTGCGTTGTCATTATTCCTTCCACTTGTTTGACTTTGAATGGAGACAGGGGGAAAGAGTGAGACTAAAATATTACCTGGACCCATTGAGGATGAAAAAAAAAAGATACAAGTCTAAACGCACTCTTTTAGTACACTTTTTTTTGTCTTGTATTTTCTACAAAATTAATTGTCGCCGAGTAGCTCGTTCGTGCAGAAGCCGGAGGTTAAAAGTTTCACGTTCTTGATGGTATTACTAAGGCCGTCAGGTTGAAACGATGTAGAGAGGTGAATATAAGGCGAAAGTTCGAACGACTCCTCAAGGTCTCAAAGGGAAACCATAAAGTGCAAGATGAAAGTATAGAGGGAAAAAAGTGGACGATAAATCGGAATTTTAAAGTGATCAAGTATCGTAACGAAACATTCTCATTTGATCATACATTATTATAAAACAAAATGAATACAAATTGAAATAATCGTGAGTCATAATGACAGCTATCTATGTAATATTTAAATAATATTAAATGCAACATACATCATCCGAGTTAAAGAGGATAAGTATTTGTTAACTCCGTTGAAATCGTAGTTATTTCTTGGCTGAATATATACATATAGATATTGGTGGCGGTCTGGCGAATATCCAAAACAAAAATTAAATCTCATTGTCACTGTAAAATAAAAAAAAAACAGAAAGGATGAAAAGGGTGGTCGCCCGTCGCGCACAAAACAGTATATACGCGAGGATGAGATAAAAGTTTTTTGACTGTGAATATTTCCGGGTAGCTACCGGTGGCGATTTGCCCGGAAGTAAAAACGCGCCGGTATTCACCAACAGCCGGAAGAGGTTGAGAAAAGGGGTGCGAAATAAAATTAAAAACAAAATGGCATATATATATATATATATACTCTATGCACTATGATGCGGCGTACTTTGTCCAATGGTCCCTTTTGGCCATCATCGCGGTAAGCGACAATTGAAATCATTTTATGTCCTACAACTGTTACATCCTACCGCCAGTTTATCGTTTATTCCGCACTAATTTTTATTTTCTTCATTTACTCATACTATTTTATTTTATAATCCCGCAATTTATATGTCTTGAATTAAATTCTATACAAATGAATTGGTATGACCCAGATTCAGTAGTAAAAAATATCACAAACTTTAAAGAGAGTGATGGGAGAATACCACTAGCAATAATGATGAAAAAGAAATGCAATTTAATGTTGGACAAACTGTGTATAATTATGACTGTGAGATATTAAAAATGACATTTTTCATCTTCAACTGATGATGATAAAAAAAAAACGACAGTGTCTAATATATTTTATAACCAATAATAAATTGATTTTATTTCATTGTGAATGTGGGATAATTTAAATTTACACTGTTGAACAATATTTGGTGTAGTGCACTTGTAATAAATTTACAAAACCGTGTATTTCCGTTGATTTGATGATATACCACACATTGCACAAGGAAGAATATCGGGGTACAAAATTGAACGTTGTTAACGCCTGACTCGGCACGTGCTTCTCTTACGATCATCGCATATTATATTCTAGGCCTGTAGCTGTAGACGCGAGCATAGAGAATGTTGATACGTGAGGTGGAGACGCATGAGTGCACCAACGTATCATGTTCCCTTGCGCATATATGCATATGCTTCTATATGGATATCTATTCACCTATCTATATGTATATCCGTATTTCGGTTTATATTTGTGTCTTTAGTCTTATATAGTTGTACTTGCCTTCCTCTTAACCTCTAAAGCACGTGAATTCAAACTTGTGCTTTCGATTACCCTTATTGCGACATCGGCCATGAGGCAACTATTATGCATCTGTTATGATAATGAGATGTGTTTGTAAATACCTCTGGTATTATACATGTCTAGCACGTCCTTTCAGTCCTCCCTTACTCATGAAATTCGAGATGATGATTATCATATTGCACCCGTGAGAATACTATGTTTCATGTTGTACATAGTAGTTATGATGACATTGAAAAAGGCAACATAAGCATTTATTTAATCTCAAGAATTATAGTGAGTTTAATATGGTGGTGGTGATGACAATGATGATGATTTATTGTCATCACCACCAGCATAATGATAATTATGATGATAATTTTGGTATTACATATTATACAAAATATAATAATATCCATTTTGGAAACATAATCAAAATTCATGTTGTTAAGTGATTAATTCAATTATGTTATTGCGTGAAGATATGAATGAATAACAAATAACGAATGTAAATTGGACAATTTACGAAATGTTTATGTATTTGCAGATGATTTCCTTTCGTATTTAATTGAGATACACGTTTTGTACGAAATCGGTGTCTATATATATACACACGTCTATTTGTATTCGTTTTCGTTTTTCCTTTTTTTTTGTTTGTTCGGGCTGGCCCTTTTGACGATATATATAATAGAGCATGTATACGGGCGCAGGAGCGCAACGCAGGCGCGTTGCTAGTTGTGCTTGGGGTGACACCCCACTGTATGAGAATCAAGAGAGCCAGTTCTGTCTCGTCTTCAGATTGGAGAATCCGGAAATTCCTCAGTCCCCAGTGTCGACATAGCGGGAAAATTTATTGCGGTCATGATAAATGCGTGATTAAAAGACAAAAATAATAAATTAATCTGTGTAAATTCAAACATTGATATTATATTATTTACTTTATTTTTTCATTTTTCATAATTGTAGTGATGGAAAGTTATATGTGTGAAAGTATATACATATGAGTGTATATGTATGAATAGAAGTGTTTGTGATGAATAAGAAGTGACAGGAAGAAATTTGTAAGATTAATTAATTTGGTGGCGAATCATTTTGGAGGAAGGTTGAATCAATGCTTTCACAGTAGTTTTCAATTATTATTGAGTAATCGTCAGACTATATTTCAAGGCCGATGAAGATGTATTGAACAATGGGAGAATATTCATCACTACAATACATATACACTGTCGCACTCTCTATTTCAATTCAATCAATCTGATTAATTCATTACCATCAGTTACAATATCCCATAAAGTCTGCGAGCGCATATTTATTACTACTGCAATCCACTATTGCATATCTCTTGTTCTTCATCAAGAGAATCGCACTCAACAATTTTATTCATCATTGCACATCGAATACATACAATGAGTGAAATATGTGGATGAAATTTTCTGCTATTGGAACAGAAATATACTCAAAGTATACATTTTACATAAAATAACATTCATGTTTCATATATTTTTTGCAATGTAATGTTTTAATGTTCGCGCCGCTGAAAATAACATTGTACTGCCGCCAGCAGGAAAAAGCGAAAAAATACATTTTTTTATTTCAATCAACAAAAACATAAATCATTTATGCATTTTGATTATGATGTTGGAATTACTCGATATAAAAAGTACATTCTTATATTTTTCTCTTTCTGTTGCTGTGTATCATAAATCTTTTGTGATCCATGAAAAATTGGTGATTGTTTATAAACCTAATAATAAAATTTATTGGAAACAGCCGAAACATTCAACAACAAACTTCATTTTTCTTGTGTTAAAAGATATCTTTCAATTGTGTTTTATACATTGCGAAATTTTTCCGAAATTCCAGTGTGAGTGAAGTTGAAAGTTTTGTTTCAATAAGTAGGTAGCACGGCAGTCCACTTCATACTCCATTTATCTTTTCGACTTCTACATTGATCGGCAATTTATTTATATATTTTTGTTTTCTTACTTCATCTTTATTTTATTATTATTATTTTCATTAGTAATTTTTATTTGTGACTTGGGTTTTCGTTTCCCCTGTAACATTATTCAAACAAACTGCACGCTCTAATGCCACACAATAATACAACTTCACTCTGGGTACCCGTAATATTTATTATTCACACGCTGTTTTTAATCATGTTGGCATATTCTTTGTTAGTAACATTCTTATTTTATTCAGAGACTATAAAAGTTTTACTCTCATAGTTCTACATCAATGAGCAATCGAGGTGGCATTTTGTCACCTACATCATACACACCACTTCATCCTCATCAAAATGAAATACAATGGAGTTGATAAGGGAGTGGGGTGAAATTAATCGTTAACTAGATTGGCCTTCAAGCGTTTTCAACAATACATGGGCGACGGCAATGTCGGTTACGTTACAAGACTAACCAAAGGCTGTCGTAAAGTCGACATTTTACAGTCACTTTATATTATTCACTATCGTGTCTGTATATATACAGGTCTTCGGAATAAATTAGCAGTTAATGTACCCATTAATGTGGCTTTCCTATATCTTCAGCCATGTTCACTATGTATATATTCTCCTTTTTTCCTTTTTTTTTTTATGTATGCGAACAATAAGTCTTCTTTCAATTAAATAAAATGGTGATTTAAATAATTGTATAAATCGTGTCACCGTGCAATTTTAATTAATTGGATGTATTAATTTAATTTATCAATTATAATATAACTTATTATTGTAATGAGCGATGATTCTAAATTGAAAAAGCCAAATAAGTTATGAGGAAGAAAATAATTAATGGTAATTGACCTTAGGAAAAGCATACATTGAGAAGTAAAGAATATAATGTTACATTCATGCAGCATATGCAATCTTAACGTGGCATTCTAAAGGGAAAGAAAAAAAAGTTGTACTATTTACCGTAACGCACGCGACAAAAACAGGCTACGTGATTTAATAATATGGTATCTCAGCAAAACGAACCCTCACTTTTCTTTTTTATTTTATTCGCGAACCGCGATCCCTGTGCGCGCGTGTTCGTACACTTCTCTCAATTTATCTCACGTTGGACATAGAGAAAAAAAAAGTGTCGCACGTTCATCGCCACACAGTATATAGTGTTGTAATAGAACTCGGGAGAACGAAAGAAATATGCGCTGAGAAAGATAGAGAAATTGTTACAGCAAAATGGAGACGAGAACACGTGATAGCAAAAAGTATTTCACTGGTATAATTTACTCAGTGGCAAGAAAATTTTATTTCATCCATTTTCGTACGTATTTCATATTTCTTTGTTATTTATTTATTCACATATTTTTTATTTTATGCATACATATAAAATTGCGGTGGCTATCAATATCACTCGTCTCTTCATCAACATCCTTAGTGTATTGTGTTTATTTATATTTTTTCAAAAAATGTTCCGCAATGAAACGCTCCATTTCACGCGAATCACTTTTCACAGTCAAATACAACCTGAATGAATCACATAAACCCTTTTAAGTGTATACAAATTTGTTTTTATACATGGAATGTTTGAAATCGTGTTGGTAAACTTTGAATTCTATTTAATATTCAATATGTACAGTGAAATGATGAAAAACCGGTTGATTGGCATCAAAATATACGAGTAGATGGCGAGCAGAAACGATTGGAAGGTGAAGTAGAAATTACAACTGACATGGCAGCAGACCAAACCACTGGTGAATGGAGCCTAAGAGCGAAAGAGAGAAAGCGAAAATGGAAGAAGAGAATACGAGAGAGAAAGGTAGATGGAAAGTGCACGAGATGGTCGTCCCGTTAGATCTCAACCACCACGTGGAGTAATTGTGGGAGGAAATGGGCTTTGACAACGAACAAGAACCGCAATCCAGCGCCTAACAGGCAACGAAGGTCTCTCCTGCTGACCCACCATCCACACCATACAGTTTACTTTGCTTTCACATCACACTCGATTCATCGAATGGCATACTCAGCAACGCCAACGAGCTATTTGCTAAAGAGCTTGTATATCGTTTTCCATCGTCCACCACATTTATTCGACATCATTTAGCAATATCAAACTTCAACCGAAAAATATCTTCAATCTTTATTTGTTCATCTATTACTTTTTGGTATTTGTTTCGTTTTAATAAACATCCGTTAATACTTTGACGGTGTTGACAAGTGTAAATGTTATTAGACAATCACTGTCAACATCGTAGATAAAATAGATGGGATGAGCATATATTTTTAAGTCGTTTCTTCTTTTTGCTTTTTTTTTTGTATCATTTTAAATTACGAATAGAGAATATTCAAGTCAGAAATTTTAAATTAGCACTATACTAACGTTCCAGATGTCATATGAAAAGCAACAAGTTTTTACACATATCCAGAAAACTAACCTCAAAGTTTAATCTCTATCTATTTCCTTCGGACGTACTTTAACCTGGGATGGAATACAGAGGTAAGATGTAAAGAAGAAGAGAGAGAGAAAAAGTGAGTAAGGGTGCTGCGTCCTGCTCAATTTTCTCTGTAAATTCACTGAGAGAGCAAACGAATTAATCTTATACAGGGTAGAGCGAAAAGTTTGTGAAACGGTCACGTAAATTACTGACACTAATTGAACGGCAATTCATTGTCGTATATTTCAACTTGAAAAAGTATTTCATATCAATGTCTTTTGATTTATTTCTCATTACATGAGCGAGGAAAATGATTAAGACAAAGAGTCAAGAGAAATGTCAATAGAGCAACGACAAGTTTAAAAGAGGGTAGCAGTGTGCTGCCAGCGAGGGTGACTTATGAACGTTGCATATTCGTTTGTCATAAACTATTTTACATTTGACATTCGGTGATGGAATACATCCTTGTTTGTACTACTGTGACATTTCAAAGCGAATGCGTTGTCATTCCGCAAGTACGATATACGAAGTGGAGTGAGTACAGAGTAGAGACATTCAGACGACAAAGTGAGATAACTATTGGAGGCAATAGAAACTTGGTGGTTCGTGATAAACGCACCTGCTTCATCGCGTCCTTTTGCTAGTGATGTTGCAACACGTGGCACGACATGATGGCGAGCTTTCGAAGGGTAGAATATATTATAGAAAGAATAATTTTGAACTTTACTCGTGCATCCACTCGTACATTTTCTCCATCCTCTCTCCTATTGCAAACCACCAAAACATTTCCATCAGAAAGCATTGTGTGAATGGAACCGAATATATTATACAAAACATATTGAATTAATTTCCTACATTGTGGATGACAGCTGGAATCAATTTAGTTATTGAAATGATTTGTTTGTTTAGTTTCAATGTGGATATATTATATTGAATTGTTTGATTTGCATATATCATGAATTTTTACTTTATTTCCAAATGAATACATTGTGTTGAATGAATTTTTTGATAGAATTTATATTAGTTTTATTTCGGCATATATGTGGAAAGGCACGTATGAGGCAAAATGAAAATAAAGTGAGATGTGGAAGCCACAAAAAATCGTAATACATCACATAATGAAATCTATACGACACGGATTATATAGGGTGGAATATATAGCGTTATAGGAAACGTAAAACGTATGAAGCACAGCGGGTGATTTTTCCTATAGGCGGAAGTTCACATCGTCTATTGGATACTGCAAGGACCATATACTAAATCACTGCATGACCAAACGTGAATCAGTTGAATGAATATAAATAATCATAAATAAAATAAAAATTGGTGGAACAAGTCCGGAAGGCGCTACACTCACAAACCCTATTATACTCTTTGGTCGTTTTACTATAAATTTTTCTACATCTCATTGACAATTTTGTTCTTTATTTTTCCAATCTAATAATCCATGTATTGAAATTAACTTGAGATAATAATTTTGCGACTTTTAGGAGGATGAAGTGGAAAAAGTGTAAAATAGGAAGCGAAAAGTTGTTGCCATACTAGACAAGATTTGAGTACCTCATTCAGGTATGATACTAGTAGTTTTTGCTATAGCTGTGGGGCCCATATTCCAAGCATTGCTCATATTCGGACCAGTTCCTCTAACTCCGAGGATTGATTGTAGGAACTGAAACTATCCAACTCTCATTGTGAATTTTTACCATTGATGAAATTCCACCAGTTCAAATTGCCAAGACTTGCATCCCCTACCACAAAACTGGTTACATATATGTATACACATATTGTTTGAATCGCAATTGCTATAGGTAGCCTTCATCACTCTGATATAGCATCGAATGAAACCTGCACATCACAAAACACACAATCTAATCACATATATACATACAAATATAATATGCATTTCACAATTGATACGCCAGCGCGAATGAGCACGAAATAATACCCAACCATACACGCATATGCATTGATCACCTTCTCCTGCATCGCTCATTGCGTTCTCACTTGCACATTCGATCAATTTATCGCACTATTCTCTTTCGCCTTTACATCGGGCAAGAGCACCACAACGATTACGCCGATTCTCTAGTTCAGAATTCGCCCAGTAGTATGGATGGGTATTATTTCGTGCTCATTCGCGCTGGCATATATATATATATATATATGTATACGTACGGGCACGCGTGTGTATGTATGTATATGCAGCACTTTGAATTTCCTTGATATATATCGTTGTGAGAAGTTGCGAGAATTCCAATAGTTATATATTGAATGGTGATACGCTTCAATTCTCATATAGTTGGTTAATAATTCAATATTGTTTAGACACGTGAAAAGTGTATTATTTATTGAAATTTAATCAAATGTTTATATTTGTAAAATATGCTGCAATATAGTGTATAGCAGTAATGTTAATTGCATGTACAATGTGTAGGTTTGTATCACCTTTCTCCTGTATGTGTAATTAAGAACCGTTTATTCAGTTGATTGCATTTCATTATTTTCCACTCGATTGGCATACTCACGTTATGAATCAGCGGCCATTTGCATTCTCGCAATTTAACAACTTATACTTATCTCAAGCACTTCGATAGCTTTGAATAAAAAGTTTACATATTGTAATTACGTCAATATATATTTTCACACACATAATCGAGAATTAATGTAATAAAATTTATTTTTGTTTATATTGCACGTTCATTGTTATTTTGAATGTATTGCGAATACTACATGGATATACGTGTACGACAATAAATAGTTTGATAGCCTCGTAAAGATTAAATAAGCACATTCCACTTGGTTCAGTGATGCGCGAAGGCTGTTTTGTCGCACCACTGACTATTCGATAACGAGCCATATAAAATACATACAGTTATATATTCTATTTGCAATGTGTGCCGTATTGCACTATTCGTGTAGCCAATGTGTATACAGTGTATATTTATATATATATATTTTTACTCGCATGTATACAAAAATAAAACATAAAATATAATTGAAGAAATATATTTTATGTTTTACTTATTCTTTATATATATATATATATAGTGCTTGAATAAATATTTTTCCAATTTATATAAATGCATGTAAAATGCAATCATTCGTCTAGTGGTATGTCGATGCGGTTATTATTTTTATTTTTTTTCATTGAATCAAAGCCGATTGTGTAGAGTATAGAGAAAAGTAGAATAGTTATATAAACTAGACATGTCTATTGCAGATAGAATTATTTATAATGAACCCATCGCTTTTTGACCGTTGTTTTCATTTGTCTACAATGATAAGTTGAAATAATGAGAATTCAATATTAAATCCAAATACAAGTTCATTTTATGTTTGAGATTGAATATCGAATCTTCTTGTATTCATCATGCTGAAGAGAGAAATGTTATTTTTCGTCATTCAATGTCTTTTCCATTCAATTCAGTAATCGTTTTCTTCACGAAATCAGAGAATTTTCTTTCATTTCACATTCACATTTAGTTGCCTATCATTTCAATTTTTATATAATACAATATACATATATATTGAATCCCATTTAAAAACCTTTTCATTCTCCAATTTGGGAAAAATATACTCAACGTATTTTCCGCATCTCATAATTCTTTTAATAAAATTTAATCCTAGTTATTCGCGCACATTTAATTTTCCACTTCGATCTTGCATTTCAATAATATTACATGTTGTTTTTATGAGCGTTTTATATATTTATCTACATATCCGTGCTAAAATTTTCCAATACATTTGAATTTCTTCAATGTAGATTGCTTGTAAAATTTAATAAGAATATATTCTATATAATTATTCTGATTAAAAGTAATTATATAGATGGGCGAAATTGGAAACCCCATATATATTTAATCAGAGTAATTGGGATTGCAGGATACAACAGTGTATATGTTTGTAACTTTAATACAAGTACAGAAATGTTTTGAATTGAATTTCTGTTTGTTTAGGTTATTTGTATAATTAAAAGGTGAAATTATTTGATGAAAATATTGTCTTTATTTTGTTTCTCTCTTTGCCACATCATCTCTATTTCTATATCGAATTGGATTGGGTCCATATTGATAATACAGACATAGATACGAATCGATTAAATGCGCACGCATAGAGCAGTTAATCGGCGCGTTGCAAAAAGCCGATAGCATAAAATTCATCGAGGCGCGGATTTCATTTAATTTTCCGCAGATGTCCTTTTACACTCCTGGCATTATTTAACTATATCCCTGAGGATATTCGCAATTCCCACTTTTTCAATTTATACCAACACCAATCAATTTTGATAACAGCAAATACAATTAAAACAACATTCATTATTTGTAAAATATAAACAAAGTTATATCATAAAAAAATATTGGTCGGTGTAAAATTATTTTGGATATGGAACAACCCTGTCGAGATTAAAAGTATTAACGCAATGTTGCAAAAAAAAAAAAAAAAAAACAAATCATTCCAACTAAACTTGTATTCATTCATCGTGATATTTTGTTGTTTTAAAAATAAAATAAAAAAAAAAGAGATAGAAAATAAAAGAAAGAAATAAAAACTGCAGCGTTGGATACGACAATATTAAACTGGGGATTTAAAGTCACGAACGCCCAATTTTGTATTCGTTAACGTGTGAATTTTCCTACATTTGTAAACATCATACTTTTATCACTGTCCTTTTATTTTTGTTGACAATCTCATTTTTTACATCTGTCTGGATTGTTCATTATCGTTATTTATATGGACGCGCACGCGTAACTTATTGCCCAATAATTTCAAATGTGAATCACTAATTGGAGGAACCGAGGGTTCACCCCATACATAATGGGTATACAGAAATATATTTAGAATGCGTGGTGCACATAAATATCGGATGGAATATATGCACCAACGATTGAACAACTGACAATTATTACCGTGCGGTAACCATATATTCGCGATAATTAATTGATATCTCGTTATTTATTAACAGCCGCGTAAATCGAAAGAAGTTCACTTCAATTATTATTTCCAACAATAAATTTACCTAACTTCTGCATAACTATCAAATATTCATAATATTCCACAATAATGACAATATCAATATTAACGATAAATTTCCGTTGAATTATATACGGTATATGTGATTGTTCAATCATACGATATTCCCAATATAAAGATAAAAAAAAATGAAAAAAATAACGGATAAATAACTGCATATAATAATAACATGTGGTGCTGGAAAGTCTTTCACAGTAGAAAATGTGCAGCGGCACGTACCTATAAAATGCAGTGTCACCTGGTGAAAATATACGATTTGAAACTGAAGCCTCACCACGAAAGCTATACAAACCTACCGGCTGCGCGTCACCGTAAATTAACTGCTACCGCCATTTTTATCGGTTGAAAAAGTATATTGTCGAATTGGATGGTGTGCGCCACCAGGCGTCTACACTATTTTCCAGACTTTTATATAGACACTACCATGAGAATTTACGGATATTTTAACTGTGGATGCGTTCGCGCTCAGAAACTCGCTCGCAATATGCATCATAAACAATGTCTCTCACTTTTTGTGCAATTCAATCGATTTTTTACATACACAATATCGTCATCACCCAAATCGTTTATCTTACACTCGCTCATGTATCTTTTACTCTAAAGCTTGTCATATTCAAATATATATCACTTGAATATTTTTCTTTTTTTTTTTTTTTTTTTTTCATAAAATATCTAATATATGTAATTGCACAATTTCCAAAATATTTATAAGTATATATGTATATATATAACGAAATTTTTGATTTTTATGAAATTGAACCTTTTGCAAACAGACAACTATTGCAAGATAAAATACAATATTTATTTCCACAACTCCGTTTCAATCGTATGCGAGTCAACCTCGCATTTCGCCTCGTTGGACTGCATTCGAAAAGCATACATATATACACATGTATATATACATATATGTATATGATTCAGCCTTTATCCAATGCACGCTTGCGGCGCAATTCTACGCCGATGAGCTTGCACGTATCAACGAATAGATATATTCAGTGATTCATTTGTTTTATCCAAGGCTGTAATGACTGACATCCTATAGTATGCAGCTTTTTATTATTGTGCGCCATCGCAATAAAAAATTCATCGAGCAATGTCGATAGTGAAAAACAATAACATCGAAAATCCTTTCTTTGAATCATTAATATATTTCAATTTGAACGCAATGCATCAGCCCGACAAACAATCTCCCTTTGGACGAATCCGTTGACCTCAGCACATTATGTTGAATAAATGCATATTCAATGATTTATATCAATTTGCTAATGGATATTCGTTAACACTGATATCATTATTGATGTTCTATTAGAACTATCTGAAAACATATCCATCATCTTGACAACTGTCGACACGAATCGTTGCAGCAATACTATATACTGTATTATTGGAAAAAAAAAAAATAAATAAATAAAATAAAATAAACAAAATAAAAATGGACGAAAGTAAAATTGAATGAACATTGCCAACAGCAAGAAGCGACAAGTGGCGCTGTTCATCAGGAACAAATTATTAATTTGGGAGCTTTGTGTGTTAGTGTGACAAAACGTCAGGCGATCCACGGATCAGTGATAATAACCAACGAGCAGTGTAAATTGTTGGATAAAACAAATCGGTAATCGACGTCAGTGATGACTGCAGTGAGGTGGCGTTCGGGCCGTGGTGTTAAGCTCTCGCCGGATAAATGTGCGCGATGTATTTTTACGCCAGCAAGCTGACTGCGGCGGCCCTGAGCGCCGGTTTGCGGGGTGGCGGCAGCGGCAACGATAACAATAGTAGCACCAGTGGTGGTACAGGAGCAAATGCCAGTGGTGGCACTGCTGCTGCTGCTGCTGTGTGTCGTTGCCACGAGGCGGACAACAGCAATAATATTGTCACAACAGAGCCACGGTCCCCAGGTCCACTTCGTCAACTTGCCGACTTTCCACCACCACCCTCGTCTATGCAACGTGGCGCTCAGCAACTGCATCCGAGGTCGTCGCGCGTGAGCCTCGCTCCATCGCCATCAACTCTCGGCCCCACAACATCCGAGCATGTTTTCGTCACTGCCAGTATTGAACATCCCCGAAGTAATCAACACCATCGACATCGAACAAAGCTCAAGGTAAAATGTTTCTATGTGAACATTAACGTATTTGAGAAGAATGTCCAGAATAATTTATTTTCAGCTGCAATAGCACCAGTATATAATAGTTGATTGAAATGATAATCTAATGAATGTCTCTCTATGTGAAAATAATTGTTTTACAGTAGCATTGATGTATTGTGAGGTGAATTGTAATTCTCTATTTTCTGATGGAATGACATTGTCTCTAATTCACATAGAGCTATTCTCGTGTACATCTTTTCTCATTTTAACAACTGGCTGAATGTGTCAATGGTACACCATATACACACACACATATATATATATATATATATATATACATATATATGTATATGTATACTACGTATAGTGGAGTAGATAACTGTCGAGTCAGACGACAATGAAACAACTACAAAGAACCCGTGTGCGCCAACTCCAATTAGCTAAAAATTCATGTCAGTTGTGCCTGTGTTACATCATGTGAATACAAATTTATTTTCTCGTGTATTATATTTTATATTGTTCAAGACTTGGGAAGAAAATCGAAAAATTTACAGAGTAAATAGAAATGCAAAAAGTCGACTATCTGCAGCAGTAATTTCACATTCTGTTCTCAGTAATGCTTGGAATGCAATGAAAAAAGAGAATATATATATATATATATATATTCTCTTTTTTCATCTGCATTCGTATATTATTTTCACCTTTGTCAATCCTTTTATCTTTTCCGTTTATTCTTTTTATTCTCTTTTTTTTTAGACTTTACTCTTTCGTGCTCGTATCTATGTCAGGCGCCACAAGCCAATTAATTTTTTTTCTCGCACTATGAAGTGATTGCAACTAATTTCATTTCCTTTTTCTCTCTCTTTTTTTTTCCTCTGCTTTACCCAATTCTCATAATCAGAAGTAGACCAGAAAACGTAACAATTCCAACGTATATTCAACGTATCTTAACCCGTTACGACCATTTTTGACATTAATATTATATATACATTTGAAAAATCTTACCATCTCAATCTTATTCATATTATTTGAATACATGTGTGCATGAGCACCCTTTGGAATAATACCGTAGCATAAAAGTATGACGGGAACGTTTAATAGGATTAAGGAAATTACTTTTTCATTTTTGACGACGCTGTGAGAGTGTCGTTAAGTGGTTTTACTGCTATTCCTCCACTTCATGAGTACGCCAACACTTTTTTTTTCTCTGTTGGCGGTGCCTTCTGTCTCATTCTCATCTTTTATGATATGCTCATGTTTTTTTTTCGTCTATTTCACAACTTTCTGTAAGAAATTGCAAGATGCCGTGGGTATCTTGGCGATTCTCCCACCCATTGTGAGCCATTCGAAAGTAATTTGTGCGCGATATATACGCCAGTTAGTACGTGATTTTTAAGTCGCTCATGCAATATTAATTGAATAAAGCAAAAAAAAAAAATGCGTATTATTGATTTTTATACTTAGAGCTGATAATATCCAGTGTGCAAATGAAGTGAACTAAATAAAAATAAATATGTAAGTAAAAGTTGGATAAAGAATATAAAGTATAAAAA
Source organism: Galerucella tenella (assembly GCA_910591685.1). Taxonomy (NCBI): domain Eukaryota; kingdom Metazoa; phylum Arthropoda; class Insecta; order Coleoptera; family Chrysomelidae; genus Galerucella; species Galerucella tenella. The sequence continues at coordinate 22,490 of CAJUYH010001250.1, read as the reverse complement.
CGAGTATAAAGAAAAGCAGAAAATCATAAGGGTTCGCAAACAGTCTACCCCAGTCCCCCAATGACAATAATGGCGCACCCTCCGTATTGGGTGACACAATACCGTGCCACGTTGTCACACTCCCTTGTGGTAAATTTGCTCTCTGCTCTATCTACCCTATCACCGTCGTGGATCACTGCATTACTACCTCAACAGTCAAGAGACAATTGACTACCGGGGTTGATGTGGAGTCGCAGAAGTCGTCATGTTCGCACATTATTTAAGTTGTGAGGATGAAATTCTAAAAATTCACTCGACCTTTTGCTAATGACAGTTTCACACTTGGACTAGCATAGCAATTAATGTGAATGACCTAGTATTACTATTTTATTATTATTTCCTTTTCTTTTTTTATTCTTGCTTGTTGTTCTTATGAACAACAACTTTTTTTTCATGTGTGAATTTAAATAAATTTTTTCCACATCATCAATATTCACATGCAGTTGAGCAATATATGTCGAGTGATTAATTCATATTCATTCCGTGTACTTTTCACTCTACTTGAGCGAAACTTCCAATTTATTCATACAACAATACATCGAGCCTGATAACATTCACGAATATTATTTCACATAAAATAATATTTTCATATTGAAATTTATATACGAGAGTTGTGTAACGATCGATTTCACATTCTCAATGTAAACTTATCAATTCAGCAATGTAAAATCATTCTCATTGGCCACCGTCCATATTATGTTGATATAATGCCATGAACCACATTTTACAATGGTGAAGAGTCATTGAACGTGTGTCTGTACAAATAACTTCTCGTTCACTCTCTCTATGTTCAAAATATTTGTACGCACTTATCCTCGGATTCTCTCTCCAAGCAACATTGCACAAGCAAACCACAAAACTAGCAAGCTAATACTCAAAAGCCCGCACAGGACCAACTTCAAGCTAGGATGAGTTATTGAATAAAACTTCATGAGCAAGTGCAATTCTGACGTCTGATATATCAGATATTATAGCGTTGAATATACTCATTTTCATGTATATATTGTATATGTATACCCAATAACTTACCCACTCCTACAGCTCGTTGAAGTCCAGTTCAAATGTCTGCCATTGCATATTCGAAATTTATACACCAAATAGGGAGTGTATTTCATCTCTATATAAATTGTAACGTAAATTATATTTCGCTTTAATATTTTACCTATTATATAATTGCCATTTTAATTAGTAATCAATGTAATGATAAAATGAAATACTCTGTAGTTGTTGAGTTGAAAGTAAAACATAACTAAATAAAAACTGCACAGCGGAAAATGTAATTGCAAGGTAGGATATAATGTAAAGGACAAACAACGGCCTTTGTATTTAACATTGTGAGAGTATTTTGTCTATAAAGCGTATGTACACAAGTCATGTGCGAAACAGTAAATATCCTGTGCAGGCTTAGCTTCGAGTAATTTCGTGTCATATAGAAGAGACGATCATGATTAAGTTGAGTGAAACGTGGTTAACTTGTATCACGTTCACTCCAACGTTTAAATTACATATTATAAACTCGCACACAACAACAGCATCACTTTGTATCCCTATGATGGCGGATGTTTAGATCTTTCAAGTTTCTGTATATACAGCCGTCTTAAGTTCCATCAATATCCATTGAAACTTATGTCAATGAGCTATGTAACTGCGATGGTATCGATATATTAATTATTTACCAGGTGATTTTGAGTGAAACTCTGTTTATAATTATATGACTATGTCACCGATAACTTCATCAATGCGGGATATATATGGCTTGTCATCCAAAATTAATTACGTGGAATGTATAGATGCATATTCATTTAGCGTTCAATCAAAATTTTGAATGTGATTGCACATGAACTTGAGATTGAAATGAAGTGCAAATCAATTGGTTTTTATGAGTAGTGATGAAATTCAATGGAATGTTTGTTAAATTATATTCACAAATAAATAATATGTAAGTTCGATTTCATGAGATTGAATTTGTTACATCCGTAACATTTGTATAATACTGAAATTTGAATTGTAGATATTTTCAAACGTGAGTATACAGATATAATATCGGCCTGGTTTTCTTTCGATGAATGAAAACGTGAAGCCATGTGAAAAAAGACATCTTTTAACATTCATATTCTGTACTTTTCATTTGTTACCAGTTTTTTTTTTTTTGCTCTTCTCTCCTTCTTTTTTTTTCATTCCATTATTCATATTTTTTATAAATCAAAATCGATTTGGAAAAATGAAATGTCTGATTGATTCTCATAATTGCTTTATCGAAAGATACTGCTGCTTTTCCAACTGGAAAGCGAAAAAAAAAGAAAAAAAACATTGGGAATGAAGTGAAATTTTATACACTTGAATGTTTAATCGCTGAAAAATATTTTAATTTTATTATTTTCCAATCAAAATTCATGAGAATCATAAAACGAAAACTCGGTGAAACTCATTAATACCGCAACTTCTTTTCATTTCCGAGACTGATAAAGTATATGTAGTTTTTATAGACAGAAGTGACAAAAGTACGAGCGATAATAGAAATAGTAGGAAAGCAAAACTCTTGCAATATTACAAAATATATATGTTTAATACAAACATGCGTTAAATTGTCTTTCGTCCCTTATTATTCTTCGCTGCCGCACCCATTTTATATATCTCCCCACATTTCACTACATCTGGTTGTAAAACAACGAAACACCAAATAATAATAATACTAATAACAATAATAATAATAATAATAATAATAATAACAATAAAGCGTAAGAGAATGGTGATGTCTGTTTTTCTTTTTACTTCTATGATATTCATTTCACCAACGCCATAAACTCTATCTATATTTATAAAAACTTGTATATATACATATATATATATATATTTTTTATTTCCTTCATTCAGATATTATTTTCCCGCCAGTGGATTGCTTTGATAAAAATAAAAGTACAATGTTAAAAATGAAAATACGGATGTTGTTAACGAGTGTGTATATGTGTAAACATATATTGTGATCAATTCATTTTCGTTGATAATGAGCTCTTTGCATACATGAACGTCATGACAATATCGTAAAAAATATATAAAACATTGAATATTACAATGAATAAAAGTATGTTTTTATGGGTGTAATGAATTTTATATCGAAACATACGCTATTATATTTGATATTCCGCAATAATTCAAACGAAACAAAATATTTTATTACGATGAGAAAATTTAATTGTACTTTCGTTGTATTATTTAATTGCGGTACGTTGTATGTCAACGAAATATATTTATATATAGAAATAGGTGAGCATGGAGAAATTCCAAGTTATTATCTGGATGCCTTTGAAGATGCGACGAGAGAGATTACTTGATAGCAATTTCGAATTGTATTTACCACGAGACGCCCGCAATATGATATATACATATATATATATATATTTGATAGAGGCAGCGGTGAAGAGATAGAGACATTGAATCGTAGACAGTAAAAAATAAAATGGAAGATATGTAGACAGAGAGAGAGAGAACGGTGTGCGCGAGTCAATGTAAAAGCTCTTCGATGGACCATTCTCGATGTCCACCACGATATTACTCTTCTCCCAATTGACAGGTGAAAATCACCAAAGTCCACTTTATATATCTATACTTTTTTCTCATACTCGGGTTCGTAATTAACCCGCATCCACTCACTGATTGTCTTGTGTATAAAGACCCCTACGACTGTTCAATGTTGATGAGAACGACCAAGTATTTATAAAGAATTATTTGTACGTGAAATTATCTTTCGTAATGCATTTTCAATGGATCAAAAGTCTTATCTTAGGATTTATGCAAAATATTTCATTCAAACCGATTCCATGCTGTTGGATTACATATTTAAAAGAACATTTCTTATTGACTGACGAATCAACCAATTTAAAAAATTGAAATGCCGCGGTCCGACGTATTGTAAGAAAAAAAGAAAAAAAAAACGGAGGAAGCAATGAGGTCAAAATAGGGGAATGAAAAATTGAAGAAAAAGGTCATGAAAGAGGTGATATCAAATGAGATTTTGCTTTTTTTAAAGCCGAGATAGTATATAAATAACCTCAATATCGTTTTGGCACACCAAGACTTTTTTTCCCGATTGCAAATGTCTCTCTCTCCTCTCCTATATATATATATATATAAATAGTTGTTGTGCTGAATTTCTGCGGATTAGTCGTCACGGTGATGGTGTTCAAGGAGAGACGAAATTGCGAGGGAGAGAAGAAAAAAATAAATAAAAGTGGACAGTAAAAGAAGACGAAGAATTTAACGTCACACCTCGGTAATTTTTTCGCTTCTATTTTTCCTGTCACCTCCTTTTCCTTTTATTCTCTCTTTCTCTAAAGGATAATATATATTATCCTTTCATCAACGTGGTGAGAGATAAAGTGCGTCGCAAAGATAAACAGTGTGAAAGTTGATGAGATGAATAAAGAAACAGATTTCACTGACATATAAAAATATATTTATATATAATTATAATATACATATATCTATATATTTTGATGATAAACCGCGAAAAAATTTTTATTATAGAAGAATTAATATGAAAATTCCATCATGAATGACTGTGAGATTTCGTGTTTTATAGATGACACATTCTTCAAAAGTAATAAGAATGAAGAATCAATTTTTCATATCTTTTCACGTGACGTCCAATCGATAATATACTGGCAATTAATTCTCAAGGATGATAGTATGTATGTGTGTGTGAGTGGGTCGCGTAACCCTCTACAATAGATTGACGTGACAAATCGTTTTCTTTCACCCTTGACACTGTCTACGTAAAAGGATTTTAAATTATATACACACGCACGCGGTGTGAATGTGCTCAAGCCAGTATATACTATATAGACATGAATCTTTGCCGTATAGACGGTATATAATAATAGCAGTGTATGTAGATACGGATTGAATACATATGTAAGCAATGATAAAATTGGCAAGGACTGGAGAGACCGAGGACTGGAAGATAATAGATACTTCAAACAGATGACAAATTACCCTTGGCCAACACCCTGGAGTTTGAATTCTCCACATACCAATAGACACATTCTTGAACCGTGTGATATTCTCTCGCAATGTCTCCTTACACACAAGTCAGTCACCACTAGTACAGCACAGATATTAATCTGGATCGAAACTAATTATAACAATTATATCCAATGATGAGACAATAATAGAATAAATAATTAAGAAAAAAAATCGTGATTTAAGTGGAGATAAATATTTTTATATACGTCTGCCATATTCAATTTCATAATAATTTCATTGAGAAATATCGAGGAGTATTTTTCAATATGGATGAAATAAAGATATTTCTATATATATAATATAAATATATATATATATTGTCATTGTCATATTTATTGCGGCTAACAGTTTATTCCGTCTTTTTTCTGAATATTCCACCATTCATTCACTGAGTCAATGTACCCGGACATTTTCCGATAATCGGAGTTCAATCAATCTGAGAAATGTTTCATCTTAAAACGAATTCGAGTATTGATATTAATGCAAAGTCTTACTGGGAAGAAAGCAATAAATATTATGGAAATTGATGGATGAAGAAACAGTGAGGAATATAGTACAATGGACAATGCACCTGATACTTGCAATTTTACTCATTGTATGAAAAATAAATACGACAGGTATTTGCATCATAGACGTTTTATTACCTTAAACATTATTTTTCAAGTATTATTTACCATCGGGATATTATACATCTGAAAAGATAACTGCACGGCTCACTCTTTCGAAATATTTTTATATTATACGTTGTGTGAGATTGTAGCATTGAATGATAATCTCCGTCTAATTTTTTCATTTATACCAACTGTTTTGTGAGTTAATAATTTTTATTGAGAATTTCAAAATTCAAATGCCAAAAAAAAATACTATGCTTGGTATAATTTTAGGCAACACCAATCGAGACAATGAATCACTACAATGTAATGTTAATATATTCACACCACAAGTTGTGCATTTATTATTCTGAGAATTCTGAATTGTCGCACGATAAAAAATGTAAACGCATATATATGTTTGGAAAATGTATTTCCAGTGGAGAAAAAACAAACGTGGTTACTGAGAAGACTTATAGACGAGTGTTGGAGCTAGCAACAATTTTTCTCACCATGTTGGGCTCGAAGCCAAATAATTATATAGCTATACAATATAATAGGTAACGAGCAATATAAAGGTTGAGAAAATAAAGAGAACTGAAAGTGAGAGAATAGTCGACGACAATTTCGAATGGTGGATGGGACAAAATATATGAATATCTTTAAGAATATTTTGTTGTCGGTGCTGTACAGTAGATATTGTTGTAGAAGAATATATAACAAAAGAATATTTTATACAATAAAAAGAGCAACGATGACTCATGAAAAATATCAACAAGCACGCGTACAGTCTTGATGTTTTATTCCCTTGAATATTTTCATGCATTCTTCATGTGAACAATAAAGATAAAAGATTATATATTTGCCAGTTTCTTGTATCATATTCAGAAAAATGACCATAAATAGGTCTATGAATATATTTCATACGGTCGTTTCTCTATTTTTTTTTATTTTTGTTCATAAAACATTTCAGGAATTAGGATCTAAAGATTTCGCGATGCTTTTAGGTTGATTAATATAGTTTGACCTACGACCTGATGCTGGTGCACGTTCCAAACGTTATTCCATTTACCTATATTCATCTTCCACATGAAAAGAACTTTTCTCATTGGAAAATAAACAAATAGCATAAAACAAAATTTTTAAAAAATCAATTTTTAATTGTTTTATTTTGGATTGGAATGCTTTCTTTTTTTTTTATACACGGAGTCCATTAATTTCCATATTGGATTAATCCACATTTTTTGTGCACACAATATTTTTGATATCAAGTCGAGTTCTTTTTTTATTATTATTATTATTCATACTTCATAAACCTCTATACTGTGCTTGATGCCTGGGTCACTTTTTCTTTGTCGTGTACGACCCGGACTCTTGACAGAGTGATGCCTTGGGGAGCTGCATATTTCAACGACCCAGCAGCTTTTCTCTCTCGAAAGCGTGACTGACGACTAAAATACGTTTCGAAGTAGCACCCTGCAGTGCCTCTCCACTTGGATTCTCTTCCGCATATTTTTTCATTTGAAAGAAAAAAAATAATAATAATGAAATAAATAAAGAAGAGGAAAAAGAAATTACAGAAAGACTCCATAATAATATAAGTAATCCAATAAAAAAGTTCTATATACATATATATTATATATAAGCTAGTTGATCAGAGTATGAGAAAAACGCAACGCGCTATGGTAATTTTTGATGCAAGTACGCATAAACTTCAGAGAGAATATAATAAAGTGAACGAGCTTGGATAAATTTTACAGCATTCCTCATCATAACAACGATGGAACACGTAGTGAATCTTTAGTGTCGCCAGACCGTCACCCTACATCAATTTTTTTTATTGATTGTCGCAAACAGACTTGGCCGGTCGTCGTTGACCGAATGAAATATTGTAACTTCCACATTCGCCTGCTGTATACCTTCAGTACTCTAGAAGAATCACTGAACCTCTTCAGCTTATTTCAAAGTAGAATATATAAAAATTTAGTACCTAGTTATTAAATTTATAATTTTTTTATTTCGCCCCCGTGGCATTTTACGCAGACGTTTGAAATGTAAAATTCATAAATTAGAATTATAAAAAAAAAATAGAACAAATTTATGTCAAATTATCAAGTTACTATGAATGAGAAGTTTAATGAGTAGGTGAATAAATTGCAAAGAAGATTGGTCGAAGAAGATATAGAATTTAAAGAGGAAATGCTCGCAGCCGGATGAAAAAAAAAAAAAAAGAGGGAAAACGGGAAGAAAAAAAAATGAACTACGACGGTTCTAACGACATTGGTACGCCCCGTAGGTTTTCCACAGAATTACAGCAGAAGTCATTTCCTCGACGAGACATTTCCTCAATTTCAACCGTTCACTCTTTCGTCATTCCCACCTATTTTTCCCTTTTTCAGCCTCGTTTCTTCAAAACACACTTTTTTCCATGTTTCACCTTCCTGATTCCACTACACAAATCGTATCATCACTATATCCATATAATTTTTATGATTTATTACTGTCACACTTTATTTTTTAATTTAACAAGCACACTAATTGTTTACTATGTATGTTATGGTTGAAACAATTGTATCAAATGGAACTTTAGACTTTGTAAAATAAATATTGGATCAAAGTTCTCAGTGGACTGATGAAGATGTCCAAAGTTGGGGGACATGTACGAGTTTACGGTAACGAACATACTTTGAAGCTTTTGGGAATACTGTAAGGACATGGAAGAAAGCAAAGCCAGAACAGGAGTTTAAAGGATTTAAGACAATGTGCACATAAATGTTCTGTACATTGTCTTCAAACTAATTCGACGATAGTAGTAAAACATCATTTTTCTAAATCAGTATGTAATGGCTAATTTAACAATACATATACAATGTTTTATTATACTTGACATCGAAACATAAGAAAACTCTGTTATTGCAGTGAGAGAGTAAAATAACAAGTATTGTTTGAGTGGATGATAGTAAGAGAATAAAAGTGCATCATGAGAAAAATGAGACTTTGATCTTAAATAAATGTTATTGCACAATAACTAAACGAAGAAAAAGTAAATCTAATATAGAAGAGATGAGTTACTTATCGTATATACTTGAAACAATACAGAGAAGAAAAGTGTAATGGGACGACAGAATTTTATGACCACTCTATATTTTCATTTACGCAGAACAAAGTCTAGTGCACTCTCAAGTAATCGAGGAAAATGCAGAGTCATGAAGTAAAACTCAAATAAATTTATATATATATTTATGTATTTGTTACATATGTATACACCGCGGTGTTGAATGAATTTGTAAGTCATGAGAACTTCGAGTATAAGACGCGCTTTGGTGTTGAATTCATTCGATATGTATCGCCTGCACATCCGCTCTCGTAAATTTACGAAGAATACTTCATCTAAGGATGTTAACTCTTGTGCTTCAGCGAAATGCATTGTGAGAAAAGAGAATGAGTGAGAAGTGAAAAAGAGGTGATGGGACGAAGGTGGAAATAAGAGAGGAAGAGGGAAAGACAGATGTGAGAGCTTTTTCGTTAGTATAAAATATTCCTAGATAAGAAACTCGGCACCTTTGAAAGACCTTTTATCATTCGTTCTTTCGTTTTTATTCTCAACATTTCAACTTGAAATATTTATGGTAAACGCTCCTGGCAAAAATATGTCTTTTTCAGAATTTTATAGTGTCATATATGTATGTAATGAAGATAAGGGCTGGAGTGTTTGAGATAACCTAAGAATCATAAAAATCGAAAGTAAATTACTTGGAAAAGGTGTAAAATAAAATTGCCACAGAGATACCTGTCGAAAAAATGCCATCCGAGCTATTTTACACTGCAAGCGAATAAACTACCACATAGCATAATATATTATGAAGACATACGTATCACCATTTTTTTCTACACAGTGCAAGAAAATACACATTACGCATAAAGCGCAATATTCACTTTCGTTTCGTTCTTTCTGAGATATTTCCGATCGTTTGGCCACAGTAGAAACAGATTCATATACAACAGTCATCCATATTACATTTACTATATGTTACTATAAAAATACAAGTGTTCACCTGCGGTTTACATGCGGTTTACAGCAATTAGCCAATAGCAGTTTACTGGCGACAAATCATTTTTTTTAAGTGTACATTTTTCCAAAAAAAACTGATATATCTTTTGAATAGAATGAATTAATTACGCTTTGGATTCGAATGCCAAGCAGATCGAAGGCCTTGTTTAGTAAGGAGAGTCAACAACTGAATACAAGATATGTTGTCGCATCGTCGAATAATTTAATGCTCTCTCCACTTCGTTCTGAACGAGATAAACAAATGTGGTACATCGCTCCTATTCTCCGTACGCTGTAAAGTTTTGTTCACTCTCCATTCACTGACTTGCTTCTCGATTTTTCGTTGCTTCCGACTGCTATCGTCCTCCCTCCTGCCTCTACTCACGTTTCATTTCCTCCATTCTTTTTTCGTACAGTCACGAAATAAATCGCTCGTGTTATTGGACAAATTCGCAGGCGCCAACGCCTTCAATACTCCTACTTCACCCAAAATTGTAATAAAATTTGCCCCGGCGGTCTCTCTTACTCACCCTTCTCACTATTCTTGTCGCAGTATTTTCATACCATTCATCTTAAATCCACTCGCCTCTTTGGCTTGCCCCAAATTTTTTATTCACTTCCAACTCATGTGTTAACAATATCATCTTTCACATAGACGATCATAATAATACGAAATACATATTTTTAAACGGTACAAAATCGTGTATGAAATTTCGTTACTTTTTTTGAATTTATCAAGCAAAATTTATGAAAATGAAATACTTTATATTAATGATATTTCATGCATTTTCAAAAGTCGAGATTTTATGGAAAGTTAATATATCGATCGCGTGAAAAAATATACACCCCATTACCGAAACCAGGATAAAGAAAAAGCACAGAAAATAGCTGAGTTTTATTGTCATTTCCGTATATATATAGTCTCATAACAGTGTGAGAAAGAAGAAAAAATAAAACGACTATGTGAGAATTTTTCAAGAAGTGGCAGTACGAGGGTAAACCGAAAAATAATTTCATCATCCAACCGGCCTAACTCAATCGGTTCAGCCGGACAAATCCTGTAGTCCACTACGTGTTTCGAATTTTATATTGATTATTTATTTTCTTTACGGATTCCAATGGCCCAAAGTCAGTGTCGCGACTATAAAGGGATATCGATATTATGCGACCGAGTATTGAACATTCCCCCATGATACTTTTACACAAAAGTGCCCGACATGAATTCCAAAATATAGTCAAACATGATAAAATTTCAAAGAAAAAACAGTATTTACTGCAATTTTGACTCGTTCATAATTGAGCAATTAAATTGAACTCCCTGAGTCATATAGTGTCAACGGAATTAATTTCTTATTCCTGTTGATATGAGAGTCTACCTCTCTCATCTCTCAAGGACTTAATACATCGTGGTATGCCAACACTACGGGTTCCTAGTTGCACAAACTTTGTATTCGATTATGCGAGAGCGCGCCGAGTTTAATACGAAAGTCGGCATTTAGCGGGAATTCAGTTACCCTTTGTCTAACAGGGTTAGTTTTCAAGCAGTCGTGGTCGTTTCATCATTGTGTGTGCAAGACGCACACTCTCTATATCATTTCCCCTTTCTCATTCTCGTTCTTCCTCATCAGTCCGGTATGGGAACTTGAGTCGTGAAAAGCTGCGCGCCAACTTTACAAATCGAGTTAGTCTCTACGACGGGCCAATTATCCAAAAACTTTTCTACCACCAACGAACAAGTGGTGTCATATCTCTTTGAAAGATGATTTCTTAACCTTTCAAATGTATTAATATGTCGTTGCTCTTAATAATATTCAAATAAAGTATTTATTCAATATTACTGTATCTCTGTCGTTTCCATTCACTGTATCATGACATACCGTAACACAATTTATATCTTCTACTCATACACTACACATATCTGTGCAATTTGATCGTGCCCCTGACATCCACGTCAATTGTTACAAACACAATGGGAATTGTAATAACCACCAGTGAATATACCTATTAATTATACTGGAAGGTCTTCCTTACAACTGATGGAGTATCTGTGTAATCACTTGGGGAATATAAACAAAGACATTGTCAACCAAGACTAAAATGGGTGTGGCCCTATTGCACAGTGGGACTTGATGGTACTTGTGCCATAATACCAATGCCAAAATCCATCGAGAAACCCATCTCCAAGTGGTCGATTTTCTACACAGAGCGTGCGACGACGTTGTACCCGGCTGCGACTCAAATTTACATACTATCAGGAATGCATCACAGACAGAATCGTACATATAAATCGTACTACAGTTCCTCATTTCTTGCATAATAATACCAAGATTTATCCATATATATATAATCACTATTTCTATACCAATAGTTGTATTTCTTCCACTCATAAACCTTTTCAATTCCCATTATCTTACCAACTGCTCGCATTCACTCACCGCTCACAATATATTAATATATATATGTGAAGTACACATTATGTATATTAAGTTGTGAGTGGGTATAGTGCAGCTATCTTTGTCTCACCAATATACTTCAAGCTTTCTCAATGCAATTTCGATTAGAATTCTATCTCACAACTTGGAGTTTGGTCAGTTGGGGAATTATTGGATGATATTATGGAGACTTTGAGAATTTAATCCCTTACGAACGTTCATCCCTATATCTAGTGAACTTATACATAGGTATTACCTATTTCTGTATGTATACGTAATCTCTGTTGAATTTATATGGATAGTGCAGAGACATGTCAGGGTGAGAAAATTAGTAATGGGATTAGAAATAGCGATGTAGATGAAGAGTTTGTTTTAAAGTCAAATGTATATTAATTCATTCAGGCGTAAAGTGTAAAATTCCCTGGATGATCGGACGAGACGTATTTCATATGCGTGTGTGTGTTTTGATATAAGTATACATGTACGGTCACATATATATATATATATATATATATATATGGATGAAAGAGGATGACGTCGATGTCGAAGAAGTGAGGCGAAAATTTAGTCACGCCCCGGACGGGTTTCAACTTTGTACCCAAGGGGCGTCTTCTTTTAGACGTGAGCCAGACTCCGGTAGAGTGAATGCAAGCAGGAAAAAACATAAAGCAAAGGCATATCGCGTATAGCGCACGATAAGTGTTAGTGAAAGAAAGAATGATATGGAAAGTACTTGCGTGGGAGCCACTGCCGCCACTGCGTTGTCGTCGCTACCACTGGGTTCCTCCCCTCACAAACGGACAATGGCCCTGAGAGATCGAAGATTTATTGTAAAACTTCTGGCGCAGTAACCGACTCTCGAAGATTCACAACATCTCGGTACACATAATGCAAACTCACACGCCTTCATATCAGATATACAATTCCATACTCATTGAGCTCAAATTCACGAATCCAATTTCACTGTTGCTAATGAAACTTTTGTATTACAAATTTTGAGAATGGTTGAAAGCTTTATTTTATATTTGTCAATGTATTTTGCTTGATTAACTGGTTAATTTCTTTTAAAAAATATACAATTGAAAATTATAATCAATGGATGAAATGGAATAGTAATAGAGATGAATTTATAATATTCTAATGAATTGAAAAAAATAGCGATATGCGACGAAACCATCAGATGAATTATTATTGCAAACAAAAAATTGTGATGTAATGAGTGTCGACATCATAGAGCACTAATTAGTAATGCATCTACATTCCATCATGACTCTCCTATCTGCATACCAGTGCATGACATGAGCACGATGTACTGCACGGGAACTCGCAGTGTAAACCGGAATTTCTAGTAGATACATTGGCAATGTATAATGATCACACATATGTAATCAGACGGCATTAGTACTGCACACGAAACACCATCCAATTGAGCAAAAAAGCTTCCAGTAGCACAATGTATTGTATGCTCATCATTATTATTCTTGGTTCACTAAAAAAGAAAGTACACATGTCGCTTGTATAAAGCAACAGTGAACTGATTTAGAGCTTCATATACAATTATAAATTTTAATGATGAGAATTAACGAATATTTCATGTGAAAATAAAAGCTTTGTGTTACAATTTGGCCAATTTTCATCGTATCCTTTTGAAATTCGTATAAATAATATATTATTCGAATTGAATTGGTTGATTTTATGATGAAATATCGAATTTTCGCCATTTTTAACACTGTTATGAAAATAATACCGAGTAAAATATTTCCTACTATGAATAAATATAAAAATATTTAACGAAGTTTCCATGAAATTATTTCCATTAAATTTAACAACATATCAATTTACAGCTAGGCTACTACAATTAATTTTACATCGTACGATATTGACGTTGCAAAAGCTGACCAACCAAAACCAGTATACACCAACATGTAGTAATAGTATGTGGACAAACATTTAATCAAAATAAAAATCACAGAATGGAAAAAAAAATAAACCAAAACAAAATTGAACAGCTCAGTAGTGAAACTATACTGTAAATGTCTTTTACTTTCTTACCCTTTTCTTTCTCAGAATTTTTCGCATTACAGAAAACTCACCGAATGGTTTCACACGACGACATTGATATATTGCGTGTGCCTGTCTCGCATATTGGATCGTAAAATGTCATTAGGTATTCATTCGTTATTCGTGCTCGATCGGCTATTCAGCCCAAAGAAGTTGCACGTTCCATTATACGTATCTATGTACGTTTCAACAATCTTTAAATGTCATTTGGCAGAAGAATGGTCTGTAAAATACATTTCCGTTTTATTTTCTCAATGTGTGTAAACTTCCTGCGGCTTCTCATATCACTGTTAAAAAAAAAACGTTATCACGTTATATGCAACATTGCCACAATTTTCAATTATTTTTTCGTAAAATAATATGAATGAAAATACATAAAAGTTCATGAATCAAACCACGCACAATGTTATATGTTCATAGAAACGAAAAAAATTCCCAACAGATTGAGATTACAATGCCAACTAGGGTGCATAGAATAGGAATGAAGAAGGAGCGAAACAAAAGTTGAAATTAATTCCATATAATGGGACACCTCTACTCGCAACAGTATTGTATAGGAAATAACATGGTGGCTTTCGAATCTCCAATTTTATCCTTTTTCTACCAATTTCATTTCAGCTAAACCATCTCCGTTCGCCTGCTTCATTCTACATACTCTCGACCCTTTTCACGTTTTCTACATTGCGCATCCGCTGTATATCCACTTGACCTCTGTGGTCTGCAAAACAGCGCAAAGTATAAAATATAATGCAGGGAAAAGAGGTAGAAAGGACAAGAGGAAGAAACAAATAAATAATGAGTTGGTAGAAGATATAAAACTGTACGATAATGAAGCGGAAATAGTAGGTGTTACAAATGATTGTTAAAAATATAACCGTTATATTTTAAAGAATCGAAGAAACGTTTATTTATTTTTATAAAAATATTATGAACTTTTGAATAAATATAAATATTATTTACACATATAAATAAATATCTATCTAACATAATAATTTATATAAGTAGTGATAAATAATAAAAATCAGATTATCATATATCTTTATGAATTATAATCTTTTATTTACGTCATTTTATTATTTGATGATGAATCGATATTACTCGAGACATTTCCCCAGTGTCTACAGGGTTGCAATAGATCTTCTATACCTTCAATTATTCCCCTGGAGAATTCTTCGACACAATTTCGGCCCGTTTTCAACACGTATATACATTTCCCGCTGGAATATATATCTCAAGTGTACAAAGAATCGCAGCGGTGCAGAAGCAATTAACAAACTTCCAGTCAGAGTAAATTCACCATAATATAAGTGCACTCGTACATTATATGCTTATATGTTAATATTTATATTTACAGAAATATAAGCATATGTGTTTATGTGCACATTTTTTCAAATGAATTAAAGCTAGAAGCAAACCATGAAATCGTATAAAAAGCTGTGATTCAATATTTTTGATTAAATTTATGTAATATTGAGAGACATTGGAAATATACGTCTCATTCAATAAAAATGATATCTCACTACATCACTGACACAATGGCGATACTTCCGATCCAATTGTCTTCACGTGAGAAATAGATCATTGTAATTCCACACCATTAGTGCGTATTCACACAAACTCTCTTATAAATATATATATATATATATATATTTATAAGAGAGTTTGAAGATGAAGAAGATGGTAAAAGGGCTCAGAAGTGTCACAATTCAATACCACAAAGTCTTTTCTACTGTTGGATAGTATATAAGATTTTTCAAATAAGTGAAAAAAAATATGTAAATTGGAAATTCACTTTGTGAAATTTAAAGGACACTCTTATTTGTTTGTCATATCGATTTAATTATTCTTTTTCTTTTCGCTTTTCCTTTCATTCTTTACGTTTTTTTTTTTTCTTTTTATTTCTTTATCTTCCAATATTATCGATGATTGAATGATGCGCCGTAAGGGCATGTGGTCGGATAGATACAATGCTCACATTTCCATAAAAGAATTTAATCCATATTCTTCATTCAACTTTTAACATTATTCGGGAAGAATGCCTGGCGATAGCGAGATAATACACAGGCGCACACTTTTGTATTGAAAGTGTGATGATTAATCTTCGTCTATTTTCCTTTCTGTTCCAGGTAAGCATCAATGTAAAATGGATTTTTCACGTTTGAAAAGCAGTGGTAAACGAGTGAGTAGAGGCAAGAGAGTATATATGGTATATGTATAATCTACGGTTGGATTCATGAAACAAACTGTAGCGTGTGTGTATATTAAGTGTTCGAGGCAATAAGTTTAACATGGTAAAACTTGATATATATTATATATATATATATGAATCGATTTCATGTGATTCAATATTAGTTGAGTCATCAAGGGAGAGCTTACAGAAAAATGAGTTGTGGAGTTTTTATTTTATCGACGGCCAATTATTCTATCAGTCATTGGAAATTGATGGAAAACAATATTATGGCTAGTGTACAGTAATAGCATCATATTCATCTCGTATTAGGAAATAAATTGACTTACTATTGTGACCAGGAAATACTGTAAATTTGCATGTCCATTTTTACCCGATATACATACGAGCAATGTAAATTTTGGTCCAGAAGCAATAAATATAAATATTGTTATTTTGACAGTTTTATTGGATGAAGAGAACATGCAAATAAACGTAAATCAAACATGCGAAATGTGAATAAATCATGGATAGAAAATATTGGAAGAATGAGAGATGACTTGGAAAAATTCACACGAAAACTTTTTCTCGACTTTGTGCCAAAGATGTTGTTTTTGAGGAGGGAGCTTTTGGTGGCGGCAATAGAACAAACGTGCGGTGTTTGCGAAATTGGAATTACAGTACTAGGCGAGCTTGTATGTAAGGCCTGAAAACAAAAGAATTACGAACCGAAGAACGAATAAATCCTTGTGGAGTGAACGCAGAAAGACAAGAGGAGAGAATAGGGATAACGAATAAGAACAAGTGATAGGTGAAATACAAGTGAGAAAGAGAGAAAGAGAGATGTCTTGTGCTTTTCAATATCGCGGCTCACAAATCTTTCGCCTCGCAGCCATGTAGTGAAAGAGCTAGACAGAGAACAAAATAGAAGAAATGTTTTTGGTACGACTCTCGGTCCCTGCTACATCCGGACAATTTTCCAGCTGTAAATGGGAGCTTCTAACTCTTCTATACACGTCTCATTGGTTTCCATTGGTTTGCCGCCTTTCTCGTCCGTGCACTATGTGTGTGCATTCGCAGTTGCACGAGGAAGAAAACCCCAAAATATACGCTTGGTGGGACAAATCTCGTGATGTATGGTGCGACAGTGGTATACCAGACAGCAGGACTTCGGGATCACCATTTCACATCGCATTTTATTTTATTTTTTAATGTTATTTCTCGATGGAAAACTGAAATGGTTAAGAGTTATTCATCCGTTTATCTTTGCATTAAATGGAAATGAAGGCAAAAAATTATGGATAATTGATGGAAGATTGCAAAGTTGGAATTTAACGTTCAATAAACACCAATTAAACTGCATACGATGACGGAATTTAATTGGAAATTCACGCAGATAATAGAGGCAAACCGGTGTTTGTGTGGAAAGTTTTTCGTGTAGAATAGTGGGTGGGGAAATGATAAAAAAAAAAAGAGAGTGAATGAAAAAACTGACAGCGCTCTGACCATTTACACACAAAAGTTGAAAAAGGAAGAAAATGGCAAAGGAAAAAAAAAACAAGCAATGCCCTGAGTCAGCGAAAGCCACAGAAAGAAAGGAAGGTCTGCGAAGAAATATTTTCCTTCCACTTGTCGAAGCGCACATTTCAACGCTTTCTGGCCCTATTTTTCTTCTAACAGAAATGGCCTCGAAGGCTATTTTCTCCTAGATCCGCGAAAAAAAAATTTATGTATACATATATTTCATTATTTCATCCCGTTTTGTGCCGTGTTTCAACACCCAATAGTTATCACGAGGAATTCAATCGACGAGATTGTCAAAATTTACGGTAAAAAATAGCAATGACCATGGACAAGCTTTTGGATAAAGGCTGACTTTTATTTCTGTGTCACTTTTTTTTTTGCTCTTTTTTTTTCACGACACGACCGTGAATTTCCCTGATCCTTTACAGCCGCGCCCCTTCATCATCGGGATTTTCCGCAAATTAAGCACAAAATTGTGAAAGCCTCTCTTGCCAGAGAACACTGTTCATCGAGTGGTTTGCACATACTGTATCGATAAAGGATTGTGGTCGAGCGTGATAGAGATAGGGAGTCGAAGGTAAAGGATAAAAAACTGTATGCTGGACTGAATACACATTGGCTCTCGTGTCAATTATCATCGTGATATCGGTGACACAACAGCAATCGAATGTCGATGATCACGTCTGCCCATCCATCCAAAATAGCATTCGCCCTTGGGATATCCATTCCATAGCAATCATTCGCCCAGAAAACTGTCACATGTAACTTGTCAAATTTTGCAATACCCCGGATCTTCTTCTCCTTCATACACCTATACACACACTCAAACGACATGCGCACACTGCACATAGCAAAAAAAAATTGAGTTGATACGTTGGATATAACTAGTTTTTATGTGAGATGCGCAATAAAAAAAAATGTAAGAAACGTGAAACAAATAAAGAGCTCAAATTTTGTGGCTGACACCTATATATTTAATTTAGAAATATTTATTAGGGGATACGAAATAATAATTGTCAACTGTGTGTGAAAATTTACTCAAAACTATTGAAAACTAGTAAATATGTTTGGTGATTAAATTTTGTGATTTACTAGAATTTAATAGATTTACTATTGACTTATTATATATTTTAAATGCTTTTAATTTAGAAAGGAAATTTTGAGGAGAATCAACTCGAAACACTCAAACTCAATCGACCCTTTGATCTTATATACAAGTCATCTATTATGTGATCCACGAATGATGTCACGGCCAATATATAGCTCGGCCGCTTTCCAATCCCATGAAATCGCTTGAGTCTAATGATAATCCGATGCCCATATTGATACCGTGGACCATCCACGTCCATAGCTCATTGATGAGGTGCACAGAATTATTATCGAAGACCCATCAATGTATTGCATTAATTTACCCTTCCAATTACTCGGTAACACTCACATGTGTGCATTTAAACAAAGCCTACGTCTATCAAATAGTCTCCTTGAATTATTATTGATAATGAAAATTTCCTACGTCATCTCAATCGAAATTTTATCTAAATAAATCTCCAAAGCTCAATCACACGCCATTACGTTTATTTCTACCACCATATATTAAATCACTGCCAAAATTCAATTCTATCGATATTGCAAGTGAACCAACACGTATTCTACAAATATCATGTTAGACAACGGCTGTGTCGTTGAGTCTTCAAGAGCAATATCTCACAGATTTACATTCAGTTGGCCGTCGTCACGTCAAATATTCACCCATACTATCCATATATATGCCATTGTCTTCTTCATACATGTATACACTTGTTCTCAAACACTTCTGTGACATTGTTGGTGGCGTTATATACTATATAGCATCAAGAAAACCAAACTATACCAACGCAGATGCATAATGCAGACCCTTCAGTCAAGCACAGAAAGCCAGATGCTGGCCTTTCTTTCGCACAAACTTCATCCAGACTACAATATTCATTTTCCTCCTAACTATATATATATATATACATCATGTCTGAGAAAAGGCTATGAAATGACAAACACCATGCTTGCATTCTTTCATACCAACTTCTTCCCATATTTTTTTATCGTATTCTTATCCAGTTTATGTATATACTATCAGACAGCTTTTTTTATACCACCTTCAGTATCAAACAAAAACCCAAGCTTGCGCTTCCACCTTGTCTTAACCATAAGTCATCAGATATATCTGTACGTGTGTGAGTATATGTATATATAGGATTGAAAAGTAGTTTAAGACGCTCGTGATATATCTAACTGTCGATAGAAAAGAAGCAAAAGACCGAAAGATGATGTATTCAACTCTTGGAAAAGGGATAACGATGTTGAAGGATGAAATAAAAATAAAAAGAGAAAAAAAAAGGAAAAACTGTTTCCCTTGAGATATTCCGTTAGGCGCAGAGTCATCTTTCCGTTGACCTGGTTAGTTAATGGTAGGATTATAGAGGTAGAAATCCGAGAAATGTGTAGGAGAAAAGTGGTTTGTCACTGGGGAAACGGGTATAGAGGATTCGGTAGCTTTCAAGCGTTATTGATTTCATTCCTGTTTTATTTATTTATTATGAATTTTTGTTCCTCCATTTTATTTTTTAATAATTCAGGGACTGATAGATGGGTCAATGGATTTGACCATGGGAATAATGATTGCATGCCACTACCATCAATTTAACATCGAACATTAACGGAACACATGACAAATTACAAAATAATTCTGTACCCATTCATGCTTCACACTGTCCTGTGATGAGCTGTACAAAAATATAGATTGATAACGTGTTTGTTGTGGTTTTTTTTTTGTTCAAATTCAACAACCACAAAAACATGAAAGTATAAAGAATAAACTGCTATTTTTTATTATTTTTTTTACGAGTATTTTCTCAGAAATTTCACCAACAATATTTTTTACTTCGTTTTCTCATTCATTGCTTTTGAAAACAACTACGGTTAATCGTTCTCTATTTGTCCTCAACTACAACCAAGAGCAAAAAAAAAAAAAAAAAGAATAAGAGGAATGAGCCGAACAAGGAACTAATGGATACGACAACATTGTCGCAAAGATGTTTGTAAGGATTCATTCTATTGACCAACATCATCAGTCTTTCAGATACTATTATCATGGGTGAAAGGTTGGGATCTCTCTTACAGTAACGCAAAAGCGTCTTTCATTCTCATCTCAGTCTCTCTCACGCCATTTTTCCCTCTTCCTCTCGTTTCATCCGTTATCTTCCACAGTCTCCATATCTTATCCTTCTTGCTGTTACATTTTCTGGACACAGTGGCCGAGACAAATAGTCCTCTCTATCTTGGTACGCTTTCCTAGATTCCCTCGTATGTTACACGGTAGTTCCTTCATGGGCTTTCTATTTTCCTCTCTCTCGTATTCGCAACTTCAATTCACGTAAAGTGGACGATAAAGTTTCGCTGTTTGCTATATTAACCCATCCTGTTTGTAAAATTCTTATTATAAAAGGAAATAGAAGAAGAAAAAACACAAGAAAATGTTCACAAACGAAAAATGTGAAAAATGATCAAGATGAAACAATGATGATAACTGGACTATATCAAAATGGCACTGTCACGTTTTTCCTCTATATAACCTACTGCTATTATCTATGTCACACCTGGTGTTGCATTATGCAACACTTTAGTCACGTCACGTAGTGCTATCACGTATATAAGAGCATAAGTAACGATTCGCGTTGTCTAGCCACCTGCTACCTGAGATGTTCAATCGCGAATCGACCGACAATCACATCGCCAAACCATCTCGTCCATTTTGACGCTTTATCGGTAACGTGCTTGGGTAACTTGCGCTCACGATTCCCAAAAGCTAACGTGTCTGGCGAAATGCCGACCACAATACCACCACAGCTCTGCATCCATCACTGTTACGCTCTGCTACATGTATACACCATCAGTCTATCCAACTATTCACAGTCGCTTTCGACGCACACAGTTGCTTTAAAATCCCACATGGCACACATCATTTATATATGTGTGTGTGTGTGTGTGTGTGTGTGTGTTTGTGTGGGTATACAATGTGAATAAAACTCGACGCAGAGGCAGATCGACCTTTATACATAAACATACATTACGCTTTAGAGCGCACACAAAGCGCCTCCAGTTCGGTTTAATAATCCATGAATAACTCTCTCATGCTGGTTGTAACACACGCGTGGTCTTCAGTTAGTTCAAGCCTGGAAATTCTGGAATATTTCTGATATTCGGATGGGTAAACAGAAAATAATAGACTCAGTATCTCTATAAAGGATTATGGAAAAAAAAAAAAAAACAATTTCACAAGTTTACCATTGGAATAAGTGTTTTTATAAATGAAAAGATACGATAGTTGATGATGAAATAAAACAGAAAATATAAAAGTGAAATTGCAAATTTAATATACATACCTATATTTTTGTGATATGTGCATGAATAATATATACCGATATACAGGTTTGTGAAATATGATAAAATATCGGAATAAACAAAAATATCAAGTTGTAATTTATAGTGCTTTACTGCACGACGAAATTTTATATTTATTCATGGCATTCACGCATCAACAGTTTGAGTGGCAATTTTAATATGTTGGCAAA
>CAJUYH010001249.1:14083-64947 GCA_910591685.1 Galerucella tenella | reverse complement strand
AAAAAAAGAAAAAAAAAGAAAAAAAATAAGAAAAAAATTTTACTCATAATTCATATCGATTGATTTATCTATCTAATCCTATTTTATGTTAATCCACTATAATTGCCATTCATTTCTTCCTGATAGTGGCTTTTGACTCTATATATTGATGTGTCAAATTACTTCAAATAATGAAAATTTATTTTATCTACGTCAAGAGTACGCAAATAACACGTGAATAAATAGCCAAACATGCGTAAATCATCGTAGTAGATTGATGTTTGAGTTTGAATATGGTAATTGTATGACACTTATCGAATTTAAATTAATATCATTTTTCGGTAGCACAGCTGAAATACTTGAGACACATTTGCGGTTTCTAACCTTACTTATTTACACAATGAAAATGTTGCTACCCAAGCCAAGTCACGTACGCCCATTGTTCAGAGATATTTCAAAACGATAAAAATCTATGCCCTATCATGTCTAGGCTTACATTAAAAGCGTTTATTACAACATCGCATTATAGAATAACACGGAACGAAATAATTATATGATAACTAAACGTAGAAAATATACTTAAATATGATATTCCAACAGCGTTAGATAGTTAAAAGTTTAGTATTGAGTACATAATAATTCTCCAATCGATAAGGCTTTTTTTATTTTATCATAAAAAAAATATGTGAACATTGGAATGCCGCTTACCCCGCATAGTCATTATATTGAAGCATTTATGAAACCAACGCATACAACCCTTCTGAATTTATCTAAACTATAAATACACATTATGATTTTATGAAGGCAACTGATTAATATTGTAACAGAAATAATTATGTATTGTCGTATTACATTTTATTTCTCTTTATTAATCATCAAATCGCGTTGGACGATAATATAAAAATTTTTCTCAATATATACGTCTACACCCATAAAGAATATTCGTCGCTGTATTTTATTTTGTTCTGTTTTTTTTTCTTTTTTCAAACACTGTTGGGTTATATTTAAAATCAACGACTTAAACTGGTTTTATATACATATGTAAAATGCTCTGGACCCGCGTTCTTATTTATAATTTTAATGGTCCACCCAAGTCATATTATTATATTGGTGATGCCTGATCTTTATATAATTGCAATAAGTTATATAAAAACAAAAAAGAGAAGAAATTTAGCGAATAATAAATTAACTTTATGACACACTGAAGAATTCGTCGTGAAATATAGATTCTTCAAGGTATCTGCATTCACAAATAGAGTATGGATAACTCACACTAATACACATTTTATAGAACCACGTTATAATGATATCCAATTATCAATAGTGAAACGAAATTTAGTTTTGTCTACCGGAATTTTCCGAAATGATTAATTTCTGTGAATCTCGAAAGACCCTATAAATCTTAATTGAATGATAGATTAGTTCACCCCTCCCTATTTCAAACTAATTTATACCTGAACCCATAACGAAGTAACATAATTGCAATCGGTCGTTTTCTCCCCCCTCATCATATTTTTCCGCTGGATATTTATTACGCTATAAATACGGTTGACGCTAGGTCTGCGAACGCAGAACATACGAGACAACGAGACTGCAAGCATCTAATTCTCCGAATTACTTCAATTATTTATCGAAATCGAACAAGTTTTCTATTTTATGATACTTAATTCAATATAATAATCAGTATTGTGCATATTTATTTGTAAGTTTAATTTTGTAATAACGGAATTCATCAAATCAAAAGCCATGTGTATTCATACAGTCATCTCAGAAGATGAAGTTAACGGAGAAGGGCAACAAAAACTTCACCAGCACGTGAATTATCATACGGAAGAAAACATTATACCCGATCGTGTCCAATCGAAAATAACAAAGGCCATGGAAAAATATACAAAGCGTCAGATGGAAAACACGAGAAAAGTGAACAAGAAAAATTATGATGTTAAATCGAATGTTGATATCTTAGCTCAATCGACTAGTCAATTGAAGATGTTCCTCGATTTTTCCATGAAACATTGGAGAATTTTTCAACATTCAAATGCATACAAGTGAGTATAGACTTTAATATTGATAATTTATCTTGCAATTTGCAAATAAATCAAGGCGAAAAAGAGAAAGTCTACTGTCAATAGACTTCTATGTGTAAAAAATTATTGTTCTCATCAACTATATAAATCAATCACCAAATTTTCATCCCCGTCCGTATAATTTCACCTAGGTAATATTGAATCTCTGCAGTAATCACATCATTGCATTATCATCATTACGGTGGTGCAATGTAGTACATTGTTATCTTTAGCAATCAATCATATTATATATAAATTACATTGTAACGGTAAAATAAGTAATTAAGCAGTTATGTGTTGTCTGACATTAAAGTATAATACAAATAGTTGTGGATAAAGATATCTTATGTATTGTCAATGGCATATACTTTTATCTCGTATGTTAGTTCTGTCATAAAGTGTACTTAATGAGTATCGCATAATGTCACGTACACCACATTCAAATTATTACTACATTGTATCGGATTTCCTGCTGCAACGCCGGATCTCGAAGCTGATTTCCCACAAATATTGTTGATCATTCTAATCTTAGCATATAACGATAACATTGAAATTTCGTATTTGTAAATGATTAAAATTTTATATCATTGTAACTTGCAATGGTGCAGTCATTCATGTTTGTCATGAGTTTAGGTCATGACTTTACTAATTGTATGCAATGGATACATGAGGGTCGGTGTGTAATCTAAAGGTTCATCAAGTTGTTTCATGATTTATTGGGACCTGTAATCAATTAACTCATCAACATTTATATATATACAAAGTCGGTCAAGTATAAGTGAAAAATTATAATGACGATTTAAAATGTACATTGTCTTCAGCCCCAACTGCCGGTAATGTCTAACAATAATTATCAAATTTTGTTCTGATAATATCCATCACACTTTTTGATACCTTAATGTCGATAAGAAATCCGAAATTGGTTTCGAATTCATTTCATTGCTAATCATCAACGACAAAAACAACCATTTATAGTTATGAATTTTACACAACCAGTTAAATCGAATTTAAACGTAGTAAGTATAGATTGTTTTTGTAAATCGCTCATGAATTCGAACCAATTTAATATTTTCATATCACTTGAACCAACAAGTGTGAACATAAGATATATGCGAATGCTCCAGTTGAATATACAAGTTTAATAAACGTTATTTAGTTATATTATTTGTGTCATATATTTTCAAATCGGATTCGTATATATTATTTAATTAACATAATATAATAATTCAAGACATTTTACACGAAGAGCCAACAACAAATTATATGAGAAAAATAATGTATTCTTTTTTCTTTCACTCAGAGTTCTCTTTAAAACAACACAACCAGCCCATATTATTGCTATTGTTGGAGTTTTGTGTGCGATATCGGCTGTAGTACCAAGATCTGATGTAAAACTAAACAATGCCAATGAATCCCACTCGAAAGCATTGTCCTTCATCTATTTGACATCATTTATGTTGCACATAGGATCTCAATTTTGGATGACATTCGTCTCCGGTAAGTTTCCCAAAATACATGTATTGTTGTGATGTTTCAATTACAATATACTAATGTATTTGTTCTTTTTGTTTTTCAAGGTTTGTCATTGTACTTTGCTCTGCCAAGAAATAGATTCGGCCAAGTTCAACGCGTTCTTTTTCCGCGATACTTTACAATTAATGCGTGTCTCAGTCTAACAACACTCGTTATTTTCCTCAAATTTCATCCATTCACTACTTGGGACACTGAAATTGCCATTCAGGTAAAAGAGAAAACGCGATACGTGATGACATCCATTATTTTCATTCCCCACAATTAATACGTTAAATATTATGTACAGGTCGGTGGAATGTGTATCGCCTTTCTTCTGGAATTATTTATACGTTTGTATTTTGCGCCACCACTTGTCGGTCTTATGACAGCAAAAGCAGCAATTGAACAAGCAGCCGGTATTGGCGATGAAATAGGACATCAAATTTTGGGACCGCTGGAAAATTGTCCGCATTATCTCAAAATGCATCGTGCATTCCGTAAAATTCACATGTACACAGCTATAGGTAATATTCTCACTATGGTGTGCACAGTTTTACATCTTAACTATTTAGTCAATAAAATATGTCTGTGATAATGTCAAAGACGAAATGAAAATGAAAAATCAAACCTACATATATTAAAGTAAAATACTAAAAAGTGGAAAAAAGTTGTATTGAAATACTTGAAACAAACTTTTTATTCCATTCATTGGCCGATAATGTTCAATTTATATAGATATACTTATGCAAAGATATCATAGTTGTGTGAATAATACATCCTTTAATTCACACTTTCCAATTACAAGTATTCTCATTGTTTTATTGTACGAATGCATTCTTTCGTTTTCAAACGATTGAATTATTCAATTACCGTCTAATTATCATTTATTATTATTTAATAGTTTACGAATAACGAAAAGGATTACAAACAATATTACCTAATTGATTCAACAATATTCAATTGAAATACTGATATTAAGCATTATACAAATCAAATTCATTAGGCATCTTTGATACCATGTTTTTTATTTATCTCCAATTATATTATGAAGAAGAAGAGCAATAATAATAATAATAATAATAATGGGCGCTGCATAATAAAAATTTCCCGAAAATATAAAATAAAACAGATAGATACATATACAATATATACATTTATGATTTTTTTCTTTCATGTTCAAAAAATCTCACACAAGTGTCGTGGTCTGAACGATCACTTTTATCTTTTGTTTGATTTTTGTTTCCGTCTCTTTTAGTGATAATAATATTATATGAATACATTTGATGCATTCCAAACTAACCTATCAGTCGATATATATGTGTAAATACATATATCCACATTGGTGATACAAAAAGATGCTATATTACAGCTGTTATGTCAGAGCTCATACACACAAATAAGTGATAATTTCCAAGGACGATTAATTCCTCACTAATTCTCACTGACATTCAATCAACAAATAATGAGGTCGAGGACAACACAACAATACGATAAATTTGGAGATAATAACTGTGACTTTTCGAAATAATTAATATGAATATGAATATTTAAACGCGCAATATTTCAGCGGCTTTATTGTAACATATTGCTATCCAATCGGGTTGAGTTGCGCCCCACTGTATCTGATTAACTTCACCTTCTGCCGCAGTGTAAGCGAGAATTGGATCTTCAATTGCACGTGGCATTTGTTGAATATCCCAAATTAAAGCTTGATGATCATCGCCAGCCGTACAAATATGACATGATGAATGTGGCGCCCAAGCTATCCCATTTACACTTGCTCTGTGATTGTTGAGACGTGCGACAGGTGTACACGGTACTCGAACATCTAAAATGATCACCTCGCATGCATCCATCGCAACTGTAGCAAGATAATTTGGATCCTGTTTGTTCCATGCCAGTCTCAGCAATGGTGTATGCTGTGGATCTTCATAAATAATTGTTGAATGCTCCAAATGTCGAAGATCAAACATACGAACAGAACCATCAGCACCAACAGACGCAAACATATCACGTCCACCGCCCGCGCGACTAAATGCAATGTCATAAACTTCTTTATCATGCGCAATTAATTGAGTTTTCACATGACCCGTAACCATATTCACGCGACCTAACACCTGACCAGTTTCAAGTCCCCAAATTGTACATGTCGTGTCAATACTCGAAGTTCCAATTAAATTTGGATCAACTTCATTCCAATCAAATGATGTTAACGGTGCACAAAAATCGGAATTTTTATTATTGTTTAGTACGCACTCAAGTCGAGTTTCAGGTTCGGCAGCGCGCCAGACTCGAAGATAATCTCCTGATGTCGCCAATAAATCGGGAAATAGTCCTGGAAATAATTATTATATTAATGATTGATGTAACCATACGATTTATTGATATTGCGTGAATGAATTTACATTACCTTTACTGTCAGGGATCCACATTATTTTTGTCGTTGGATATGGATGATCAAATGTACTTTTGGCACTAAATTCTGAAGTTTCCTCATCCAGTGATACAATTTGTACTTTATTATTGTATTCCTCTACAAAACTACCGAGTGCAAGACGGAATCTCTTGTCCGGACGCACTGACCAATTCATACTGTACAAAGGCCATGGTGCCTCATATTTATATATTTCTTTTCGTTTTGGAGGAACACCGTGTAGAGCCATGATTTTTCAATTGTAACAATTTGCTCCGCTGCTAAAAAATAAATGAATATACCATATAGCCATATATAATTGCAGCCAAGTTATGGGACTCATTCTTTACATATAAATATATGATTAATCATACCTCAAATTAAGTTATTATAACCCCAACACTCAAAGTATATGTTTTTTTCATACACAATTGAGAAACAAAATTTCGTACTATCAATGTATAACCTAATTATTTGTTATTCTAATTCATCTTCCTTCTGATAAAGTATAATTTTTCGATTTCACTTTGTACGTATAGAATATTAATAAATTTGAATAATATGAATAGTGTTGGTGCAAATTTTCGATTAGCGAAAAATTCGCAATTTCGATACAGCGTCGTATTTGCTGATGAAGTTGTATTGAGCAAATGCGCGAGCGCCATTGTATGGTAGTGTTGCAAATTGGTAACTACTTATCAGCTGATCGCCGACACAATTCTTTTTCATGATGGCGCACACAATTGTACAGAAATTCAAATAGTGAAGTAACGCGGCCGCATATCTGCCAATAAACGAAATGAATAGAGGCGAAGATACGTACAATTATTGTTAATATTGACGAATGTTTTCAAGGCTACAAGCTTTATTCACACTACACTTATATTTTTCCAACATTCAGGAAAATATTTCAATTGATTCTTCAGTAATCTACATTCGATTTTACAGTTTTATTTAAATATAACATAATGGCGTACACAGAGCTACCATTTTATTTTCTTCAGTGATGGCGGCCAAGCTGAGTATATATACATGATGATACTATTTACTGTGTGAGTTGTATATATACATAGTAATATGTACACATGTAACGTAATGCGCCGGAAAATGAAGCATGTATATATATATATAAGTTTATACATATGCAGTAAATTTGAATAACTTCTCAACTGCTATTAATTTGCACCCATCTCGATATTGAAAAAAAGTAAAAATATTTTTTTCACTTTCCATTAATAAATTTATCGATAAATCCTTAGATTCAATATCAAGACAACAATTTGGCGGTAAATGTCTAACATACGATTGGTCAGTGTGATTAGAGCTAAACAATTTTTCCATTTCAACCAATCACACGACTAAAGCAAGATGAAATGTGTTATTAAATATTAAGTTTTGGCGCGAATCAGCAGAAACACATCGTGCGACGCAGTACAATATCGTTATTCTATCATTTGACGTGCTACCAGCAACACTTGTAACAATCACGAATATATTTTATCAAAGTAGATATCACAATGGCTCTTCTCAATTCAACGAAAGAAAATATTTATCAGTATTTAGAACCTATGACATTGAAAGAGAATGTGAGTATCTGATTAATTTTTGTCTATACAAAAGATTCTTGTAACGGAATTTGTTTATGGAGCTATTTATTCATTTAATAGCCGCCATTAATGTTATTCATCGAGTTTAACGTAGTTTTTCTTTGTCTCAATTAAAAATAGAGCTAATGAAACTGTTGAATTAGTTTTTATTAGTGATTATACATTTTAATACTAAACTTTCGATTATTTGTTTTTAGATTTCGCCAAAAAAAACTCTTGCATCAGCCTCAGGCTCATCACCAACAACAAAACTACTTAAATCTCCTCAAGAACAATCACGTGAACAAATAATCACAAATAAAGTAAGAAATAATAGTATGCAAAGATAATGCAATAATGTTACCTTCCTGTTTCTAACCTAAATTTCTACCCAATATTACGTTCTAGAGTGACAAAAATGCTGTAAAAAAATTAAATTATGAAGAGACGAAATTCGATCCAGAATTGGAACCACTTTTAAAAGAAAATCCGAGGAGGTTTGTCGTATTTCCTATTCAATGGCCAGATATATGGGAGATGTACAAAAAAGCCGAGGCATCATTTTGGACAGTTGAGGAAGTTGATCTTTCAAAAGTATGTTAAATTCATTTTTCATAATTGTATTCGCACATTCAGCCTTACATAAAAATTGAATCAATTAATTATTCGTATTTGCTTTTATTTTTTCGAAGGATATGGATGATTGGGATGCATTAAGAGATCAAGAGCGTCATTTTATCTCTCATGTACTCGCATTCTTTGCAGCATCTGATGGAATTGTTAATGAAAATCTCGTTGAAAAATTCAGCCAAGAAGTGCAAGTAACTGAAGCGCGTTGCTTCTATGGATTCCAAATTGCAATTGAAAATGTTCACTCGGAAATGTATTCGTTATTAATTGACACATATATTAGAGATCCAATTCAACGTGATTATTTATTCAATGCAATTGAGAATCTTCCGTGTGTCGCTACAAAAGCACAATGGGCGTTGAATTGGATTAGCAATGATAAAGCAACTTTTGCAGAGAGAGTTGTGGCATTTGCCGCAGTAGAGGGAATATTTTTCAGTGGCAGTTTCGCCGCCATTTTCTGGTTGAAAAAAAGAGGATTAATGCCTGGACTGACATTCAGCAATGAACTTATATCTAGAGATGAGGTAAATATTATTCGTCAATTGTGTATAAATACTTGTACTGTCAACTATATTGTTTTGATATTCAGGGCCTGCATTGTGACTTTGCGTGTTTAATGTTCAAACATATTATTCAAAAACCAACAAAAGAACGTGTTATATCAATAATCAAAGATGCAGTTAAAATAGAACAAGTATTTTTGTCCGAAGCTTTACCAGTTGAAATGATTGGCATGAATTGTCAATTGATGTGTCGTTATATTGAATTCGTTGCTGATAGACTGTTGCTTGAGCTTGATTGTCCAAAGGTATGAATAATAATATAATCCTTATCGAATATGTATAATCATTTTTTTTTTGTTATATTCTATTGAATATGTTTACTTTTAAGGTTTATAATTCGGAGAATCCATTTGAATTTATGGAGCATATATCTCTGGAAGGTAAAACAAATTTCTTTGAGAAGAAAGTTGGTGAATATCAAAAGTTTGGAGTTATGCAAAAGTCTGATACAAATAGTTTTGCACTAGATTCAGATTTTTAAGATGACGTGACATTTTTTGTCTAGATATTGAGAGGGAAAGAAAAAACAAAAGAATAAGAAACGAAAAATCCTATTAATTAAAGACACTAGCATGGCGAGTACATGCGACAATTGTACATATTAAATATTGATCGTCATTTTTTAATTTATACCTTATGACAGACTATATTCGTTCGTTAATTGACAAAGACTTTGTTGAAGTATGCTAATCGTTATTTTTATAATCGAATCTTGAAAAGAAATAATAAATGGAGTCCACAGTGCGAATTGAATAAGTATACAATTTCTATAAATGCAGTAAATGGCATCAGTATGAGTATTAATTAAACATTATATGAATTTATCAATGAACTATTATTTATTTCAATAATCCATGTAGCATTTTATAAAGCGTTCAGGCGATTGAGGTATTTATGACGGCACTCCATGTCGTCAGCTGGCCGGTTATATGGTAGCCATATTGGTTCGCCCACAAAATATCGTTTAGCCTTAATGTAATTCTGTTGAGAATGACAAATTGTGACTATCAATAAATGTATTCTCATCTTCAATAGATATTTAACATATTTATATTTGTAATTCATGATTCTCACATTCATATCAAGCGTAAATCTATGGTAAATTCCACTTGGAATAATGATTAAGTCGCCCGGTCTCACTTCGATTCGTATCCACTCGTCATTCTTGTCCCTTACGTCAAAATAACCTGATCCATCCAAAACTAAACGAATCTCTTCATCGGTATGAAGATGTTCCATAAAAAAACTTTTCAGCTGAACGAAAAAAAAAAGAAATGCAATGATTGAAAGAACTATTTTATCAGATCAACATATATACATATATATATATATATATATATATATATATATATATATATTAATATACTTGCCTTTTCTTCATAATTCTGTAAGCATTCTTTTGAGCATACAATTTCGTCCTCGTAAGTATAGCCCCGTTTCAACTTTAAATCGCACAATGTTTTGTCTGATATGTAATTTTTAGAATCAACCTGAAAATTTCAAGCGAACATAATGTTTTGTCACATACCTAATATTATAAAATATTATTTTATATTTTTATGTGATACGTTATTGTTTATTGTGTATAGGATCGTGAATTTAACCTCAAAATATTCGACACCGGTTATTTTGTATAATTCTTTCAGTGTCAGATGCTTGGGTGGTTCACGATGATGCTCTAAGCGTTGATCACCATGGCTATCATCCATATACCAAACTCGAACCATTTTTATGATTTGATTTGATGTCACAATTCTATTGTCAACTTGAAAGATTGCTGGAATTAATTGAGAGATAAATAACTATAGAGTGTAGAGCACTGTAATTAATAGTAATATACTTACATCCTACAAGTTTACAATACCAAGAGCGTAAGAAAAAATTACTGGTAAGTTCTGTTGAAATAATGCGTTAAATTTATTGGCTTACGTTCCATATATTAAAAATTGCGATATGATAGTGCGAAATGACGCAACAGATTGATGCGATGTCACGTGTTTATTAGGATTGGTGCCATCAACACGATCCCACGATGCAGGAGATTGATGAATTTTATTCAAAAATTCAGAAGATGCTGATGAAGATGAATAGAGATTGTGGACAACTCAAATTTCTCTCATCAAGAACAACTCAAGAAGATTCAAATAACATTGCGGGAATTTGCGATCGTATACAGAATATTTTTCAAGACTGCCAAATTCCAATTGACTGTGACATTTCTACAACTGATATAAAATGCATTGAAGCATTTAAATATTTGATATTGAATACAAATTTCAAAAGTCAAGAACAATTAGTTGAAGACATTTTAAATGGCCATTTGGTAGACATGTGTCCACCAATATCGCCTTTTCTATTAATTGAAATATTATTTCATTTGAAATATGAATGTATTATTGCGGAATCTATACTTTATTTTCCACTTGATCTCGATATAGAAATACTGGAAATAGTGAACAGATATATTGTAATGACAGAGTTTGATCGGGCTTGCAATCTTGCAATTAATCTCATTCGAAAGTCGTATGAAAAAATTATTATAATTCGTCAAATGGGAACACAATCACTAAATTTATCTACAAATCTCGATAGTATGTCGATTCACATTCAAGAATTAATTGGTGCATTGGCTGATAATAAAATATCACGAATTGCGGACAATCTTTCAGAATTAACAAAATGCGAGCGATTAGGAATGACCTTGAGAAAAATCATTGATATGATTAAAAATTGTTTGCACTGTGAAAAAAATGGTGTGATAATGAATTCTGACAACGAAAAATTATATAAAGTAACATTCGGTCGAGATTTCGTGGTGAGTTGTGAATTGGAAACAGCGAAATATCATTTGGACACTATCAATTCAGCGTTTGTGCACTTATTGATGAAATATTTGAAAGATATTGATGTTAATACTTACCTTGCGTGGGCTTCGATAGATATTGAAGAAAATTCATCATCAATATCTCTACAGCAAGCTATTGGTTTTGATTGTTACTATTTCATTGAATTTCTTAAGGAATACCAATCATTAGAACTTTATGATGTATTGGATTGTCTCCAACAATTGTCAACGAAGCCGAAAGAGCTATCGAATGCAAATTTGGATGAATTATACAAAAGTATTGATAAGGGTAGTCCAGAATCTTTGAAGGAATTAATGTATCGATATGAGAATTGGGACAAGTCAAGCTTTGAATATATACGGAACAATTATTCGTTGTTGGATAAAGATGATTTTTCAATCTTATTAGAATATCTGACGATTTTGATTGTGAAACCGGGCGAAGAAGAGCACAAACAAAATGTTTACAATACTTCAACTAAAGTTCTCATGAGATTATCTATACCAGACATCTACGAAGTCGTTATTGGATATATACTTAAACATGACACTAGTGATCAACTGGAGTCCATGCACACTGAAGAAATGTTCACGAATTTTATATATCGCAATAGCAATTTGAAATCGTCAGCAAATCTACGCATTGTATTATTTTTTATATTAAAAAATCCACACAAATTTCTCACGATACTTATAAAGATGAGTATTGGATGTTCAGAATGGAGCAATACAATGATTCCGCCAAAAGATTTATTACTTCTATCACCAATAATGATTATTTGCGAAAAAAATAATGATAAACTCGTATTAAATGTATTGAAAAGAATTTCATTGAACACGAGTGATTGGAATTTGAAAAAATTCTCCGACTTCATCACAACAATGATTGATGGAAATATATTTACCGCTGATGAGTTTATGAATAGTGTTCTTATTTCTATTATTGGAACGAATAACATTCCAGCTTCAAATATTAAATTTGTAATAAATATTATTCGCCAAGTGATGGTTATGTGTACTGATAAAATAGATTTGGCAGCTCTGTTAATAAATCTAGCAAGGACAATGTCGTCATTACGAAGAAGTACTAAAATTCCAAAATACACGAGTGACGAAATAATAAACACAATAATACGAATTTTCAAATCATTCATGCATCATTATGAGGATTGGTTGAAGAAAGACGAGTCAAGAAGTATTATTGATAAAATTGTAAAACTCCTTCAACCAATCGATGAAATTCATTTCAGTAGATTGTGGTACCTAAAAACATCACCAGACATTACTGATATAATGGATGATTACTCAAGACGAATAGACCAAGTTATTATGCGATTAAGTGACAGTGAACCACCGCCAATGAATTCTGGGCACCTGAGAAAAGATATTCAACGTCACATGATTTTAAATTCAACCGAGCAAGAATTCGTCAGAATAGCTGGTGAAATGACCGTAATCCATTGGCGTTATTTCGAAGAAAATCCAGGTGAAACCGATGAAAATGATGCTTTACAAAACTTTGTAGAGATGACAATTCAAGCAGGACGTTATTGCCTAGAACTAGCGGATCGAATTGCGCCGGGTACGTTTGGATTTTTGATCAAATCTTTAGTGAAATTTATTAAAGAGATAATGCAACTGGAAAATAAATGGGACCATGTAAAATTGATTGAGTGCCTCAAGGATAATATTAAAACAATTGGGGGCAGTATTGATAGCACTGAATATGAAAAACATTACACCGAGGTTATGTTAAATATTGACAATTGCCCAAATGACAAGTCAGCTTTCGAGTTATTAATAAAAACTTTAGAATGTCTGGATAATTTTGGAGGCAAATGCGTGGAAGTTGTACCAACATCATCATTAGATAAAAATAACCTCGAAATATTGAAGCTCGGAGTTGCCCAGGATTTTATTAATGATTGCTTAATGTTTGAACGCGAGAATCAAAGTTCAATAATGCGACGTGTGAATGAAATATTCTTCAATATGCATGATAATGCAAATTAATATTTTATTTGCGCTTTAACAAGAGAAAATGGTTGAGTTATTGCGATGATAATGTGTGTAATGATCGAAAGGAAAGGAGATTTTGAATATCTCCGTTATTATTTTTTTTCCCGTAATAATATCTCTGGTCATTCCTTATCTGCCTCATATTTCCTATCCCCACACATATTCACGCTATGTGTTGGTGTTATATACAAAATATGTAAATGTATGTATTTCAATTTTATATGGTATACATATATATATATTATAAATAAAATGAATCACAGCCAGTTAGGGCGTTGACGCCATTCTTTGAGTAAGTTTTTTATCCATTTTTCTCCTCTTCACAATGAAAGTATTTGTCGTGGGAATAACAAATTAGCATTTGAAACTCATTTGATTAAATGTTTATATTTATGAAATATTGCCAAAAATGCCGTTACAATGGTTAATAATAATAATTAAAAAAAAGGAGTAACACTATAAAAAAATGTCTCGTACAAATGAGAAAAAATGTGCACTAGCCAATGTTAATCGAATACTCTGTGAAATTCAAGATAAGAAAAAAATTAATGGAGAAAACCGAACACCACAAAATGGCGAATCGACTGTAAACATATATTATTGCCTTAAACAAACGATAAACAAAAAAAAAATTATTCATCCCTTGTTTTTTTTTTCCCAATTTATGTGTGAATTGACAATGTTA
Organism: Galerucella tenella; assembly: GCA_910591685.1. NCBI lineage: Eukaryota > Metazoa > Arthropoda > Insecta > Coleoptera > Chrysomelidae > Galerucella > Galerucella tenella. The sequence continues at coordinate 50,646 of CAJUYH010001249.1, read as the reverse complement.
ATTTGGATCTATACGATTTTTTTTTGTCATTCGTTGTGACTAGATTCCACGCTGGTTAACTCGAGTTTTGGATTTGTTGATGATGGAAGAGAACGCTCGCCAAGTAAAAATTAATAACTTGTTTGCATTGAGTATTTATATATAGAAACATATATATATATATATATATATATGGAAATTGATATTTTATAAAAAAAAAATGTGAGAAGCAAACACTGAAATATAAAGCACATTTTTTTGCAATAAGCCTGTCATTGGTTTTCTTTTTACTTTTATTTGTTTGCGTTTTTGCATTTACTTGAATGGGAGATAATTCCTCATTATCAATGGTTTTTATTACATAATAACTTGATGCTATGATATTTACAGACATTCTTCACATTGTAAAAAATATAACATATTTAGTACTCAATACCATATATGCAGGTAGCACTGAAAGGCCGATAATACATTCAGAAGTCATGGTGTTTTGTCTCATGTCACCAGTTTTTTTTTTTTTTTGTTCACTCCATTGTTCTTCTTTGCTTCTATTAGTATGTAATCGTCATTCTACATAGTACAATGTTATTGTTTCTTTCAATCATCAACATATTTCTATAAATCGCCGATTAAACTTGATGCTCCTAACACATTGGCATGTAGAAAAATTGTGATATCTCCGGGACACTTTGTTATTCAATTATCGTCTTTGACTGCATGATATGCTAACGTAAAAAATGTTATTTTTTTTTCTTCCTTCAGTCGAGTGCTCTGTGTTTGTTGTGTGTATTGATTTGTTTTTTCTCGTTATTTTTTGGAATAATTTTACCATGTAATTAGAAAAATATTATGCAATTTCGAAAGATCGAATAAAAACGAGCAGTGATTCGGATATTATTTACGTGCTAATGAGTCTTCATGTATAAATATATAAATCGCGCGTTTATTTATTTATATAATTACTTTTTTTTTTCACCCCCTTTCTATCCTGTGAGTATTCTAAAATGTCTGTCATTTAATTAATTGTATACCATTTTTTGTGTGATCTTTCTGCGTAGTTGTCAACCCCCGCCGAGAAGTATATACTGGCGAGAATTCAGGATAAACGGATATGATGTATTTCCTGCTATTAGTTTATGTCTTTTTTTTTACACTTTTCCTCGCGCATTATTTCAAATGAGATGAATTTATTTATGTCTTGCATGACGCGCCGCTGTTATTACAATTCCATCGGTCTGTCTCTCTTTCTCTCGTTTGCACTCTTCTTCGTTTAGATATATAGATTACCCGGACTTTATAACGGTGACTCATTGACTTAGCAAGTAATGTGCTTCTGCACAATACATAAGAGCCATATAGATAACTCCATATCCGCCCATGTTATGTATAGTTGGAGAAAATTACAGAAAAAAAAGAATGAGAAAAGACTACAAAAATGATAAAAGGACACACTTGTATTAAATGTCACGACAAAAAAAAAAAAAAAAAAAAGAATCATACAAAGAGCAACAACAATTAATTGACGAGAGACAATTGTTATAAAACGTTCGTTTGCATTGTACATATAAATCCAATATTCCTTCTTGCATTGAAAATTTTCCTTTACACATGCACTTGTATTGCATTGGGATCTCTATCATGAAATAATATTATTTCATATATATGTAACTATTAATCTTATAAAATATTTCATGGACAAAAGATCCATTGAGTCCATGTGTATGTGTGTGTTTGTGTATGGATGTGTGTATTTTTTGACGCGGATAGATTTGTTATAGAAACAAAAGGTCGAGTCAGAAAAGAGAAAAAAAAAATGATATCAATTGCAATGGACAGTGTTGCACATATTTACACACCATAATGAACGATAGTTACTCTGTTTAATTTTTTTTTTTTTTACATAATGCCGAATAAAACGGATTGTTTTATCACCCCACTCAAATTATGTTTTGACTATTTATTTATTTTTATCAGCACCGTTTTGTTGTTGTTGATGTTGTTTTATATATATATACGAACCATCAAAATCATTGTTGTTTACTTCACCGAGATGAATGAATGTACAATATCGGTTTATCATTACCTATCATACATTTCTAATCTTCATCTCAAATTTGAGCATATAATCTCTAAAGTATTCAACTAAATTTTGGTTAAACCATTATTTTTTTTTTCCACATTCATGAACAATAAACACAGCAGTAAAATTAACATGTAACCATTTCAAATGATTATTGTGTGCCATAATTTTTTGTTCATATTAATCCAGAAAAAAAAAAGAAATCATTCAATATTGGTCCTTGACTATTACAATTCATTATTTAACCCTCATAATTTTTTTGTCATTATCAGCCTCCACTCTCATTTCACTTTCGTTCTTTTCATCTTCTATTTATTATTTTTTTTTTTTTTCCACTCCCGTTCTGCCACTTACAATTTATATAATATTTTACAAGTAATAATTACACATAATACTATGAATTTTTTTATATTAAAATATTTGGCCGTGGCTTTCAATTGTCATCCACGAATTTCTTAATTATTATTATCAATTATTTATTTTTTTCCAATAAAAAATTGCATGACAGTGTCACTATGTATATATATAATCGACACAACTCACTCCGTCGTAAAGTCCATTGAAACATTGGTAAGTTTTATTCATTTAAAAATTATTCTATTTATTTATTAAATTTTAATTTTTTTGTTTGTTAATTTGTTTTTTTGTTTGTTTTTATTCACAGCAGTTCACACTTCCTGACGGGTGCATCATATACTATGAATCATGTGTATTATACGTATATCGTATACGTATAATGAATATTGACGGAGTAATAATAATAATAATAATAATGATGATGATGATAATAATAATAATTGAAACTCAGCCCAGCAAAATTTCAGTCTGCCCGACCAGGCTTTTGATTAAGTATTAAAGCACGCTGCAACAGCAATAGCTTTTCTTCTCTTTCTCCGGACTAAAATTCATTTCACGTACAATTTCAGCAAACATTTCATTAACATTGGTACGATTTTTAGCTGATGCTTCAACAAATGGACAGCCCCACAATTGTGCAAGTGCATTACCTTCAGCTGTGTCCACTTCTCGTTGATGTTCAAGATCAAGTTTATTTGCCACCAATAATACTGGCACTCGTTCAGTTCCTTTAACACGTGTTATTAATTCTTTCATTGCTTTAATATCTTGAAATGTTTGATGATTTGTCAGACTGTAGACAACGACAAATCCCTGGCCATTTTTTATATAAAGATCGCGCATACTTGCAAATTGTTCAGTGCCGGCAGTATCCAATATCTCAAGTACACACGGTGAATTATCAACTTCAATTTCTTTCCTATAAAAGTCCTCAATAGTTGGATCATACTTTTCCATAAAACAACCTGAGACAAATTGAACGGTGAGTGCACTTTTACCCACCCCGCCCGAACCCAACACCACAACTTTGAATTCACGCATTATTTATCTTTATTTATCTTTACGTGAATATATATTTATAGTATATATATATATATATATATATATATATATACTTTATTTTTCGCTTTATATCCTTGGTTTATTTCTGGATCAACTTAAATCCTTAACTCCTTTCAATTGACTCACTGGAGTTTTTCATCCAATGACACTTTGTTCACATTTGTTCGTCTCCCCGGTGTGACAAATGTGACAATGCAGTTATACACAATGTTTTTGAACAAAGACATCGATGATAGCGTGCAATAATAGTATTTTCACAATGGTAAAAAACAAAAGACTCGCTGAAATTAGAAGCGGAGCTAATGCTCAACCTCACACATACATGACACATCCGAAAAAGTGAGACATAAAATAGTGAGAGAGCACAAGAGTGTAACGAGTGATGGATGAATGTAGTCGAAGCACACGATCAAATGAGGTTTGTTGTTTCTTCTCAAATATTCAATCACCGCTGGACATATATATATGTATATATACACACAAAGGCATACACATACTGTGAAACATTGGCCTATCAAATGTGTTTCTTCTTCGTTTTATTGCTCAATGTGCCAACAATATTTGTCCCTTCACTTATTTCTCACACGACATCCACGTCGTGTTGCCTGATGCTGACGCCATCTTATCGCACTTCCTTTCGATTTTCTATACGGCATGTACATGTATCTTGTATGTCTTATTCCAGCGCATCATGAGATGATGAAAATTTATGGCCGCTTGTGGTTTACAATTAAATATTACTTTATCATTTTTTAAATTTTCTTCTATACCATAAAAGGAATTTTGGTGTTTTCTTTTCAGCAGTCTGTTATGATATAATGGATATGAGATAATTATGAGGTTGAAACAAAAGATAAACGCCAGTATATAAGTAACGAAACGTAATACTTATGAAAAACCACACAGGGAGCTGGTGCTTAGAGCGACTGAATGACTGGGAGCGACTTGACATAGGCAAGAAGAAGGCAGGCGACTGAAAATGTAAAGGTTGTCATATGTATAGGCGCATTTTTAATATTAATGTCGCTTATGTACCGGCATTGGTTTGTTTCCTCTCGTCGCGGCCATATTAGCCAATTGCAAATTACATTTGTCCGCCATTAGATACGTGTCGCCATCTTGAGCGCCATTTTCAAATTGATTTTTAATTATTGTTCATTGTCATTGTTATTCATGCTGCACAATTGTAAATAATTCATATAGTTTATGATAAATATTTTTTTGGATTTTCAATTATGTAATAATAAGGAATATCGAAGATGCTTCTGATTGCATTACCATGATTATACATTAGAAGCTATTTTTTATAAATTTCTCAACACGTCTGTTTGTTTACATTATCAAATGAGATCCGATACAGAGTACGATATATTTCGAATGGCATCGGTACAACGCCCGAGGGATGGAAGATTTCATCATCGTGCGTAATACCTCAGGGCACTGGGTATGTGGAATTAGTGGGATCGCTGTATTCACTATTTCATATGCAGCAGCGAGATTTCCAATTTGACGGCGATAACTTCGTACATTAAATTTTGTGTGACTCTAAAAGTCAGGTATGTATATTTGAACATCACATTTGTAGCCGACAAATATTGATAATGTCGTTAAATAACTCGTTCGAATAATTATTACATCACTATGAATTATTCTAAATAAAAAGAAAAAGGTGAGAAATATTTAAATCAAATAGCTTTTTTTTTGTCCCCCAGTTATTTATGCTTAGTCGTATATATTTCCATTCATACAATATGTCTGTATAATTCTTATCGAATTGCTTTGAATTTGAATGTAAACACTAAATAAATGTATTGATTATTCACTTCATCTCATGTCTCATCATGCATTGATAGAATAAAAAATTTACACAATGTAGAATTGTTGGTTACGTACAGTGTATGCTGCTGCTGGAAAAATCAATAGTGTTGATAAAACATAAATAAGCATGACGTCAGAACAATTAGCAAGAGAAGAGTTGGTAATTGAACAACAACCGAGCGTGAACAGTCCACCAGGATATGTAGCAACTCGATCAATAGGCCAGTATATATCCACAATATATTATAATTATTGTTCCATTTGATCTATATAATATTGTGATCAATTTCATATATATAATAGACGCTGGCATTGCAGAAAATACAATCGTAATTCATTGCTGTGTTGCATAATGTGTTTATCTTTTTTTTGTCCACTATACAATAAGTATATATATATATTCATAATATACACAGAATTATGCAAAACTAAACAAATATACAGAACCCATATTTGTATACACATTTAACTTTCTCGGCAAGTTACAAAATTTAAACATAATATACATGAACGAAATGATGCTTATGACTGTGCCATTAGATGCGTCAATAGAAAACTATTTCAGGTTCAAAAATCAAGGCAGTCCATTATTGTTATCAATTTTTCTTTGAATAGTTGCATTACTCAACGTCAGATATCATGTTCTTTCGTTTTATGATATATATCTATGGGTTACAACCACACGTGCAACAAAAAAAGAATAGGTATTATGTATATGTTTTATTTCAATATAATTTTCGTTTCATTTTTCAGCTATTGTAGGACAGAATAATTGGAATTGTCCACCAGGTTTGGAATATCTTGTTCCTCTTGATAAAATATTTATCCATCAAAAAACTGAATTGACTTGGTGTAAGCAAATTTTTACAATCAAGAAGTAATATTGTATCTATTTATTATTTATATATATTTTTCTTTATTCTGTTTATTTATGGATATCTAAATAGTGCGTCGGCCTAATAAATATACGGCTGTGGATGAAAATCAACAAATTGTTTATAATATTAATGAGGAGGCTGACGGATTATTTGGACGACTGTGTGCAGGTGGTGATGAACGCGCCTTTAAAATATCATGTGTTGACGCAGCTGGACGTGAAGCTATTCGAATTGAAAGACAATTAGAAATATTTAACTCTGTAAGTTTCAATTATTTATTTATGGTTATACGATAAAAATAAAAAATATTTATTGATATATTTTACAGGAAATATTTGTATATAGTGGTAACATATGGTTTGGCTCGGTTAAACGACTTATCTGCTCTTGTGTACCAGATTTTCGTGTTTATGACGAGCATGGAAGTCAAATTTTCCGAATATCTGGTGGAGTTTGTATAGGTGGATGTGAACCTGAATTTATGGTAAGTTGATAATAGCTGATGAGTAACATATTATTTTACATTAATATCCTTGCAAAATAATTGATTTTCAGATTTGCACAAATAATGGTGAAGAAATTGGATTGATAAAAAAACATTGGGCCGGTTTTAAACGTGAATTATTTACCGATATTTTCGGAGTGAATTTCCCAGTAGATCTAACTGTACAATGCAAAGCCCTTCTTTTTGCTGCTGCCATTCTCATCGTAATATATAGAATTATTTATTTACTTATTTTCCAGCACATATTTTATTATTTACACAATTAATATGGAAATATTTTTTTTAGGATTTCTCCTATTTTGAACAGCATTAAACAATGCTTGTTAATAATGTAAGTTTTTTTCCAGTGCTTATACCTCAAATAAAGATTTGCTTGCAGCAGACATTGGATTTATATTGAGGCAATTTAAAAATATGTTATCGCGCTACAAATCCCCGGCGATATAAACAACGTCTGAAATTAATATCGAGATAAAATCGAAATACTTGTATGCATAAAAGATTCATAAATATATATGTATGAAATATTATTCTTATACATTCAAGAAAGTTGATGTTGAATAAAAATATATTTTTACATTCAGTTTTGCATAATTGATTGTCCACATTTTAATATTGAGCCTATTACTCAAAAGCAAGTACATTTATATCACGGAATATAACTTGTATGAAACAGCTGTTTTGCAGCTAGTGAACTTGACAGCTGATTATTGAAAGTGAAGGCCGTGTATTTAGGCTGATTTCAAACATCTAGTATCGCTCCGGCCACCTCATTGGTTCATTTGTCCCTCTCCCATATACATTCTAACCTATAAACTATGTGCGCGGGCCCGCGATATACCGATAGCTTCATTCAAGTTCAATGTTTTGATTTGTTCTGCGAACCCTACTGCAAAGTAAATATGAGAGCAATTACATAATGCAATTTTAGTACGTTAAAAAATTTGTATTTCTTAACTAACTTTATATACACTGCGAGTGTAATGTCCATTAAACCAATTCATAACATAAAGTTTATACATTTATGTTTTAATACTCTATTTTTCATTCAATCATATCAGTCATGTACCTGTATATGCATTTTATATACTTGTTCAATTGTTGTGACTCATAAAAATATACTTAAATATTCATTTATTCAATCATCAAATCCAATTATGTCATATTTTTGTGTTGAAAGAATATTAAGATGACAAATGACATTTTTATGTGTATATAGAATTTCCATCCATGTGGCTTATTGGAAAAAAATCCATTATATTGTTGAAACTATGATAAGTAGTATTATGACGTCAGAACAATCATTCAGTCATGGACGTGTAATAATCGGACAACCCAATATGAACAGTTCTGCAGGATACACCCCAAATTCATCCATTTCATCAGGTAAATATCCATATTATTTATGTTATCATCTTATTATTCTTATAATATATATTTGCGCTTATTATAAAGCATCTATGCTTAATTGACAGACAGTACATGTAATACATATATCAATGTCATACATTGAAATTTAATACTGTGGTATTGCACAGAATGGTCGCCAAGAGCGTCATTATAGCTGGGTAATTTTATGTTCTTATTGTCGAATACACTTATATACATTTTACACTATCAAACGAAAAAATGCATACGTATACATGCTCACGAATACTTTCTCTTCAAGTTGTAAATTATGATTGTAATGAACGTTTGCGTTTGATGCGCTAGTACTGGATAATGTCTTGCCTTGTATAGTATATAAATATAATAGGCGACTCGTCTGCGTTATCAGCCTGTGTAAATAGTTTCGAAGCTTGAGGTACTCTGGCCCCTTTTAGTAATGTAAGATTGAAATCACACTACGAAACGCACGATGCCACGTTTGCTTTACTCAGTAGCCTTATTTTTTTTCGGTTTTTTTTTAACTGATTTTTATTTATTAATATAAAGAAAATGTATTTCGTATAATTGAATATATAGAATTTTTATATTTATGACGAGTGAGATTGTTTTTGTGTCATTTATTCACATTCAACACTTGCATATCTCTGGTGTGATATGTACTATTTCTTGTGAGATGAATAAATTTTTTTGCAGTGAAAATACAGTTTTTTTTTCACGAGTAATAAATAATAATTATAATAACGGAGGGGATTATACGTGTAGATAGGTCAAAGGTAATGTGATTGATTTGGATGCGTTGTCTGGTGAAGATTTGATAGCAATGTGATTTAATTATTATTATTAATGATTATTATTGTGAGAGGGGACATTGAATGAAAATAGAGCAGAGAAGAAAGTGAACATAAATAATAAATAAGTTGTTGTTTAAACTAAATTCAGTGATAGTTGTTTGTTGATTAATCTTACGGGAAATAATAAAGAAGAAAAATAATAATAATTGGAAAAATGTTTAGTGGTATGAGAAAAAATTTATAAACGATGATAAGAAATAATCTTTTATAAGATACAATTATAATGCTACATAAATAAATGTCAGTGAAATAATATGGCTTCAGTAGTCAATGAAAAATTGGGGTTTCTCAATGTTTCTGCGTGTGTAATGGAATCAGAATACTTTGAATCGTCGTGGAAATCGCGAATAAAAACAGTTAAAAGACGCATCACTAATTTATTGAGGCAGGTAACGAAGAAATATAGAAAACAAAAAGGATACAGAAGATTTCTCACTGAGGAAGAGAAAAGGTCTGATGTTATTGAATCTGCAATTATTATAATTTATAATTTCACGAAATTAATGAACAAATTTACCAATAAATAGTTTAGATTAATTTATTTAAACATATTATTATTTATATTTTTAGGTGGTTATTGGTCGCCGAATACGATTTGTCCACCAGGATTGGAATACCTTATTCACCTTAATAAAATATTTTTAGATCAGCGAATTGAGCCATTTGAAGGTAAACAAAATATATATTGATTATAAAATCACTGTCAATTAACAAATTGTATATGTAAAGTTGCAACTGGGATACATGCTTCTAATCGTTATACGGTTGTTGATGTGCGCGGACAACCGCTTTATGTTATTTGTGAGCAGTCTGGTTGGATAATGCGAACCTGTGTTGGAAGAAGTCGCAGCTTTAAAATGTCAATTTACGATAGACAAGGGCGAGAAGCACTTTTGGTTAAAAGACCATTGAGGATTATCGGCGATGTGAGTATTTTTATTGTCGCATCACTCAGTTATTCGCTAATTCATGGAAATTAATATCTTTTATTCTTTTAGATAATGAATGTATATACTAGCGATACTTTGCTTGGAACAATTGAAAAAACTGTCTTCAGTTGTAGACCAGAATATCGTATTAATGATGAGAACGGAGCGGAAAGACACCGAATTAGGGGACCACTGTGTATATGCGGATGGAATATTGAATTTTCAGTATGCACTAAACATATATATATATATATATATGCGGATATTATTTTGAAGGACAAACAAATTATCTGTCCGTCCACAATTTATATTAACCATTCATGATTTGTTTTTGATTGAAATAGGTTCTTGGGAATAACGGTAATGAAATCGGAACGGTAAGGAAGCAATGGTCAGGCGTCTTACGTGAACTTTTTACCAACGCCGATATTTTTGGTGTGACTTTTCCGGCCAATTTGAACGTGAAGGACAAAGCGCTCCTACTTGCTGCGTCTTTACTTATTGTAAAAATATTTTTGTTCATTCTATATTTTTTATTTACCGTTCATTCGATTGTATTAATGTGATGTTATTTTTCTTTTTTCTCTTTTCGTTTAGGATTTTGGATATTTTGAACAAGATTAATCGAATATATTTTGTATAACTAATATACATATATAATATGATATTGCAGATAGCTGCTTTATATTATTCGTATAAAATTATGTTATTATTATCTACGTCTTCCGTTTATTCTCACCTTATGGTAAATAAAAAAATTCATATTTTTATCGAGTGTAATTATTGTTTATTTGTGTTTACTTCACATTGCATTCATTACACTGGTTTTTATTTCCTGTAGATGCAATTACTCACATTCATAAAAATTTTGGCCGTTTTCTTTTTTTGAAAATGGCAAAAGAAAAAATAAAATTGTTAATTGAAAGGAATACGAAAATGTGCGGAAATGTAGGCAAATGCAAAATAATACATAAATATATCGAAAATAGCATTAGTAGTCTTAGTTGAACATAAATTGCAAATGAACACTAAATATCATTTATATTTTTCATATTTGCAAGCTACCCAGCAAGTTAACATTAAATAGCAAAATAAATCATTAAGTGATCAACATCATTTGTTTTTGTTATTCTTAAAATAGTAATACATATACATGAACATTTATTAGAAGAAAATTCATCAGGCATATTAAACGAAAACCGAGCGAAACAAAAAGAAATGGACATAGTCACATGGGGACCGTGCTTTTGTTATGGCAAAGATAAGAACATTATTATTGGACTATGGAATTAATTTAGTTTACATATTTTTTTTTCTCTTTCTTTTCTTTATTTAGATTTAATATTGTTGTTCTTATTTTATGTTCAACCGCTAAACAAATCTCTGACTGATAGAGTCATGCAAGAGTAATCGTGCGCGACGAAAATTCGTGACTCATCGAAACGACATTGTTTTTTGCTCTTTAAATTTTTTTCTTTTTATCACGAAGCAATATAATACTTGACGGCGCTATGGCACGTTAAACATGGGATAAGGGGTGCGGTTGGGAGAACAAAGTTGTGATCGATATTAAACGCTCTACAGCTCTTTTTCAATCTTGATGAGTTCTGCAATTCCATCGTGCATCTCCTTAACCGCTTGATACTCAGTAAGACCAAGTCGGCGTTTATTTGAGATATCATAAATGCCACCCTCAGCCTCAGTATGTTCACCTCGTGTTCCACGTACTTGGAGATTGAATTTTCCAGCAATTTCCTCCAATTTTTCTTTATTCGCTGCCAACTTTGGTACCTTGATGTGTACCGAGGCGCGAACAGTCGTACCAAGATTTGTTGGACAAAAAGTGAGGAATCCAAAACGTTCATTGTGAGAGAATGGAATTCGTTTCTCAATATCATTAACAGCAGTTACTAAACGTCGGTAGACCTAGAGAAGCAGAATACAAAAAAAAAACACATAAATACATTACACAATTGTTGATTTGTAATTGAAAATATTTACTGAACATTGAAACAACAAATTTAATTACTTGTCCAAGATCACCACCCATTTGCATTGAAATAATACGCAAATGATCCTCCTCATTGCACCAAACAAGGAAAGTTTTGGCATCATTATGGAAGATACCACGGCCAGTGGGCCAGAATCGGCAGGCATTGGCAGCCTGGAGGAAACGATCACCCTCCTTAAAGAGGAAATGATCATCGATGAGCTTTTGTTGGATATCTTTGCTCATTCCCGTTAATGGATAGAATGTTCCCTTGAGTTCACCCTCCAGTCCAGATAAAGTACTCGACACTTTTTCTTCCATCTCTTTGTATTGAGCTTCGGTGAGACAGGGATTGAAGGGATAGCCCTCGAGGGAACGTCCGCATCTCACACGAGTCGAAACAATGTATTCACCCTAATAATATACAAATAATTACTATAATTAAGCTGTAAACACTTGGTAGTCCCAAAATTTTATGCACAAAAATGATAAATTCAATACATATTCGTAACATATATTCAATATGCTTACAGTTGGGTCGAGATTTCCAAGGGTATCAACATCTCCAAAGTCCTTTGGTGGATGTTTGTCAGTTTTTTTGAATCCTTTATGGTAATCATCGATAATTGGATCAAAGAGATCGCCAAAAAGTGTGTAAGATTCCGCATCGGGTGCATAAATTCCAACACCTGAGTCTGGATTCTCAACACCTGATTGAATTACATCGAGTAATGTTGAACCAAACGATGTTTGTTTCGTTTTTAATGCATCAAACACCTCCTTGGTGAGATATTTCTTCAACAAAGATTTGCTGTCAGATGCAGCAACCTTGGCATATGCTGCTTCAAGTTTATCCAATACTGCTTGATCCACCATCTTGGATTTTTTACTGCAATTGTAAGGTTTACAATTAATTAATTACATTTAAATCAGCAACTATGTCTTTTTCGTTTTGCGAATCAAATGTTTAAATTCAATTGATATGTATTAAAATATCGAGAGCGACATTCAATTGTCTCTAGTCTAAATCGACGCAATGAGAAGTTATATAATGAAGAGATGGAAAAAAAAAAATGAGAGAACAACAGTGCCTGGCGAATGGTCGTCAATTGGTCGAGAAGAACAAAAAAAAAAAAGAAAATGAAACACAGACGAATAACACCAAGATTGGATTAATTAATTCATAGGCTATTCTAAAGTTCAGCAGCAAAATAATTCCCATGTATTGAATAATATTTGTGTCAATATGTATCATCTCTTTACGATAAATGACGTTGGCGATTACTTGCCATGATGCTTCGCAAAATAATAGATATAAAATGTTTTGATATCAGATAAGATATAAATAACACTGTGCAAATTGTTGGATACAGTCAAACATGATGTGAAGATAAACGAATTAATTGTATATGGAATATATATATATATATTTTTGATAGAATTCATTTTATTCAAGCGATACGTACTTATCACCCGAAATAGTATCCTTGGATGTACATCCGCCCATGATTGACCAAAGATTTTGACGAGCTTTTAATTAATTAATTAACCCACCACCACGAGAGCACACAAATATTTATTGACACGACAATTTATTATTAAAATAAATTGTTTCCAATTTATAAAAATTATTCAACAATTGTTTCAAATATATTGTTAATATTTCAATAAATTTATGGTATTACATGAACACATGATATTTGGCCCAAAATTTATATTATATGAAGAATTGAACATTCATCGAGAAATGAAATTGAAAAATGTGTGTCGACAGGGTGTGGTGCGGCGATCTCTCCAGCCACCGACAAACACTTTTCAGATGAATAAAAAATATAAAACCACCCCCTTCCAACGATTCAATTGACAATATATCAATTACACATATACAATAAAAACACCTCACACTTATGTATAATTACATGAAGTAATCACTGAGACGTAGCAAAAATGAAAAATCCCCAATTGAATAAGCCAAAGAAGATAGAGCGTAGAAATATTCGTTCGTTACAATTCAACAACTTAATCAATCAATTTAAATTTTAGATTTTCTTTCTGTTCTTTTTCAATTATCAATTTCCAATTTGCACGTATTTGTCAAACAAATAAATACATATATATCTTCGTTGTAATAATGAGACGACGCCAATGTTAATATCATATAAAATGAAAAAAAATGTGAATTACGATGAGACTTGAGGTGATGCTGTGCAAGCACTACAATATCTATGCTATCACTAAGCCGGTAAAAGCAACGGAGAACTGTAAGATTGTTTCTTCGTTAATTATTATTATTATCAATAATATTATTATTTGTTTGCTTTCAACTGCTTTTGTTCCCTCACTCTGCAGCTCTGGCTATTGGTTATAGCTCGTCGTTGAATTCTTCCCAGTGTAATTCCCTCCAAAGTATCTACTGTATTGTATTGTATTTTATAAACCTAGCGCAGCCCAGCGTCACTTCTATACACCAAAGTGCCGGCTATACAATATACAACACACAATGTCCTGCAATTTTCGCAGGGGTGGGGCACGATGTGATGTCGGCCAAAGCCAGGCAACCCTCCATTCGCGTTCTCGGATGTATACAGCGCTGCACGCAATGGCGACACGCACTCGAAGTACCAGGAGAGAGAGAGAGAGAGAGAGAGATATTATAGTCAAAAGGAGAAATATTGAGAGAGGAATAAAGAACAAACAGAAACAAAGTGACGATCGTTTTTTGGAGAGAAGTGTGCATAACAAATTGTTATACCTTGAAACATGCAATGTCGTAGACATGAAGGTTATGATGGTTTGTCTATAGAGTCAAGGGAATAGATCGATAGATAGAAATTATCGAGTGTAACATTACATAAGTGTATATGTACTCTGTATGTCATTTATATTTTATGCATGTTTGTATGTATATATATATAGAGAGAGAGAGAGAGAGAGAGAGAGAGAGAGAGAGAGAGAGAGAGAGTGTTCATCTGGCGAAAATCAAATTTACGCATGCGCAAAATTTTCCTGCATTTGATAGACAGCATAGAAAAAAGGTTGAGGTTGAACATTTCATCTGCTTATGTTTCTCAACTATTTCGTTGCTTTCATATTCTCTTGTATTTTTTTGTTTTGTATGTTACAATAGAAATATTTTATGCGTGTTATAAAAAATAATTTTTCAGTATTGACTGAGTATTTTATTATTTTTTTTTCTTCATCAAAATGTTGTAGGTGTAACGTTAACGATAATGATCGTGAAATGTAGAAAGCAATAAAATAAAATAGAATAAAATGATAAGATAAGATAAGATTTCTATTCTCAATTCTAACAGGAATGTATTTTTATTGTAATTTTTTTTTATTTTTCCGTCGTTTATCTCTTAAAACTTATATCAGCTTGTGTAGTAATAAAATAATTTCGGGTGTGCAAATATGGATGGAGAGTATTCGCCAAAGGTATTTTATAAATAGCTGCTATAGAAGTCCTCGAAAAATAAATATAATGTATGATAAAAAAGTTTTAGACAAGGCTACCTATCAACTACACATGCTTCAACTCAATTCAATATGCTTTTTATTTCACGTTCTAAACTTGGATCGATTAAAAAAAAAATACTCATGTCTATTCTTACATGCTAGCACTGAAGCATCAATTCTTTTTTTATTTTCATCCCCATGTCCCCTTGTACTTAAAGCAAAAGCCCATCTATGACAATAAATCATTGATATTGAAGTTAATAATTATCTAAACACTGTATACGATAAAATGAAAAATTTATTGTCAGTGTAATTAAAAGAAAAAAGTAATCGACGTATTTTTGAAAAGAAAAATGAAAAAAAAAAAAAGAAAAAAAATACACAGTCATCGGTAATACGTAGTTGACGACAAGCAATGGATTTAGTATCATTGTCGACAACTATAAACATTCACACCAGGGTCCAAAGTAGCTCAAAATATTCTTGGAATCGTCTATGCATGTGTCTGCATATATAAATGTATGTGTGTTACATAGCGCACAGTGTACGGCGCAACTGATTCCCGGGGTTCTGTTGGTAAAGTCTCGAGGGAAAAGTCTTCCTCGTCCAGGAATAGAGTGTCTACAGTCTTAAAAATTTTTTCTTCCCTTTCTTTTCTTTTCACTTTCATGTTAAACCCCGCCGACCAACGTAAAATCATCACCGATTGTACGAAAGTTGTACTATGGGCGGATTGTATCTACGTGATTTTTCGTCGTTCAAAAGAATTTTTCCAACACACTAAACAAACAAATTATACGGGTTTATGACTCATCTACATCACGCGCAGCTATCCTATACACCATAACTTCATTTCATTTGTATTGTTAAAATGAGGTTCAAGGTTTATTAAATGTTTCAGGCATTTCAAATGACGTCTATGGTACGCTATATCTCATATATAAAGAAAATTGTATATAAAATTTTATTCAATATGTCAATGGAAAAAAAAGAAAAAAATTACGAAATATTATTGTATATATATGTTAAAATTGCCCTTTTAAATTGTATTTAGAGTGTAGACTGTATATATTTCTCGTTTAGTTATATTCGTCGTCACCTCTTCACTCCACCCTTTTCCTTTCCCTCTTTGCTACACTCCACTCCTTCGGTAAACTATCAATTTCCGTTTTGAATTACCGCGTTTATAATGTACAGTCGTGTCATATATCATCCGTTGAGCACAATCGCTGATGACGTTTTATTCTACGTATGTATGAATGTACACTGGCATGTACTTATGCTTTTTATATATAAGCCAAAAATATATATATATATATATTCGTCTGGGTATCAAATTTATAGTTTCTATTTTACGACAGAAAATTGGCTTTCGATCATATTTAAAAAATTGACAATTTTCATTCTAAAAATAATATATATTCAAGTCGTCGCATGTCTATCCATCATAATGCCATGACATATAAATATATATATATATATATATTCATGTACCTTCCATGGAATTATTTATCATCCACGAATGCTATATTGACATTACTGACAAATAAGATAAGAAACGATGGCGTTTTATTTTAAATTTGTCGCCTTTAAATATTAAGTGATTACTGTGTGGTATTGAAAGTTTTCATATTTATTTTGTATTGGATAGAATGACAGAGAAATAATTGAAATGTAATTAGTGATAGGTATGTAGATGTATTGTATGCAAGAGATTTTTTTTTTTTTTTTTTTCAAGGGCTGAGCGCCACTGCAAACTGCACGTCCGGGGCCGCGCCGGGCAACACCGATCGACGTCGGACTCTACATCCCCACGTTACGTAATATTCAATATATATATATATATATATATAATACATATATATATGTCTACTTACACGGTATATAATGTGTAAACTGCGCCCAGTTACACTTAAATTAACAATTATATGTTATGTGTGCATAAAACAACGAGAAAAATTTCATTCTGTTGCCACATCGTGACAATATTTATATTAATCACTTCTTGGTAAAACCATTTAGCAAAATATTATTTCCTATAGTTTATTATATTCTTAAATGATTTTCTCAACTGACGTGATTGTCAAGTGAAACAATTGTACAAGTTTTATTGTAGAATAAATCTCATTTTCTTTCTTCTTGTAAATTAACTGTATGGTTAAAATGGACAATAAAAAGTGCCCTTGAAGCTGCATTAACCCTAATAATATTTGAAGAAATTGACGAGACGAGACAGAGGAAGAGAGTAAAAAAAAAAAAAAACTAAATTAAGTATCACTTGGTACAGTTAAATATAAAACCGTAAAATTCCAGCGAATGAATTCGTATAATTTCAAATGAATGAAATGAAATTTTATAATATTATTGGAATAATAAATTGAATGAACTTACCCTGTCAGTAAAACCGTTGAAATACGTGAGGAAAAGTTGCGGAGAAAAATGATCGTCACCACTAGAGTCCACGACGAATTAAGACACCAGGCATCAACAGCAGTCGTAGGAGAAATGCGAATGAAATTAAAAAAATATTCGAGTGAGGATACAATTGAAAAAGCTCTCGTATACTGTGATAGGTTATATTATATATACTTTTAGTATGTGTATGTATGAGAATGAAATATAATATAATACGTACGTTGAACGTGGACGCGAGCTCAGAATCAAATGCGTTCCACACAGCTTGGCTTTAGCTCTTGGACTCGCCTCTCTTCTGTTTCATACAACCACGCAGTATGTATACCCTTCTATTCCCCACTTTGGCTCTTTGCCGCTTGTTCCCAACGATCCGTTCCAAGAGTGGTGAAATCTCTCGGCCCTTATATTACTCTCACACAAAGACAAAATTTTCAGCTTCCGTCTTGCAACTGCAAGCCAACATAAAACATTCATTTTATTCATATAATAATAAATATTATTTACAATATCAATGAAAAAAAAAATATAATACGAGGAATATTCGACATTTATTCACAAATATAAATAGCTATTTTGTTCAATAGTCATTCAATTATATTAAAATAATATTAATAAAATTAAATAATATAAAAAATTTGTAAAGTTGTTATACCTATAGAGTATAAATATAGGATACAGCTGCTGTGCGGATAAAGAGCGTTACGAAATCAGCTGTTGTGTGCCGTCGTTGTTCTAGGTCGTGTCATCCCTTTACATTGAAGGGGGATCGATGTGACTCGCGCAGCTGGATTAACCCCCGTTCCACCCTCTTCCATCCTTCCACTGCCATACCAATAGATACATACTGATATACATATATATGTGTAAATGGTTGGTTATAGGTCGTTACCAAATAAAAGGGCGAATGAAATCAATACTAAATGCCATCTATATATGCGACACGTTGCCATCCATGAGACTATAGGTTAGGGTTTATTCTCAACTTAAATATTAAATTGTCACAACTATGGATACTCAGGTATAATTATTATCAAATTAATGAATTACAAAATATTGTCGCAACGAAAGAAGAAGCAAAAAATAAGCACTTGACATATAATAATATTAATAATGTTTTGGCTTTCATTAATGGAAAGTGTTTTGTAAACCATTATTACTATTATTATTCAACAAGGTTATTATTTTTTTTTGTATTGTTCAACAAAAACATCGACCCACTGTTTGTAATATATAAGCAATATGTGTAATGATGTATTTTGGTAGAAGACCTTGGCTAAAGACACTGTGCCAAGTGTAATGCCTTCAAAACAGCTCTAACCCTGAAGAAAATTCACTTGAAAGATTTTTTTTTGTTTATACGTATATATATATATATATAAGTTTATATACATTTTAATGAGAACATTTGTTTCCTTCATTCAATAGGATATATATATTGGATTATCAATCAATTTAATTGTCTTGTTTTCTATTTATCTCTTCGTATCACAATTCAATTATTGTGCTTGTATACGTGTATTACGTTTTGTATTTTGTCATTGTTATATATATTTTACTAATAAAAACACTCTATTCAACCCATTTTTATTATGCTACTCAATTTTATGTATACTTTCTGTAATATGTAATTGAGTCATTGATGGGTTTTCAAGCGAGACAATTGATTTTCGAATGGTTCCACGTAAGTCTATATATAAAGAATTGACAAATTGTTACCTCACACTTATGCAAGTTATTCAAATACACACACACATATATATATATATGTAATATATTGAAGTAGAAATGATATATATTTTTCTAGCCTGAATAAAATTTACCGCGAAACACAATTATTGCAAAAAATATATGAAAATATATGCATTTTTTTATTACCGGTTGATGGTAATTATAAAAAGATCACGGTATGTTATATTCATATTTACCGATTGCCAATATAGTAGATAAATTTGAAGCGGGAAATCATCCAGAATGTGCTGCCTCACTTATGAAAATTCTTCTATCAAGTTCTATCGCAAATATATCATTTTAATTACACAAAAAGGATGAGGATATAATTTACTAAATTTCCAATGCATTAATTCAAATAAAATACACATGAAAAATATAATTTCTCAATGGATTAATTCATAATACACGCATACATTGCTATTGAAGAAGATTAAATTTTAATTTATCGCCTCATGTATATTACATATTCATATTATTTTTTTTTTTTTCCACACTTTAAATAGATGCTTGCAGTGGTGGTTTGAATTAAACTTGACGAGACGTCAACAGTCCCATTATTGTGCATATATACTAATATATCTGTATAGTATTTTTATACTGCGGCAAATATCAATATATAAATGGTATACGTTGACAAGTGTGTCGCGTGCCGACGACACGTGCCATACTACATGTGTAAAATTTGTCATCATTCTTAATATCAATCTCGAATATTTTGCAACCACACAAACATGAGAGTGAATTATTTTCAGATAAAATGGTGCGCATATACATTTGTATATTGTATTTATGAAAGCACGAGAGAGAGAGAGAGAGAGAAAGAAACTCAGAAAGGATTTTCATTGTATGTATGTAACTTTCATTATGGTTTTCTGGGTGGAGTCGAGACGGTATGGATTTCTCGAGAGGATCAGGTGCGTTCGCCCACACTCTCATTCACTACATCGAGTCGCATCTGCAGCCATGTCTCTTTTCAACCATACATATCTACTGTACCTACACACACGCAGCTTTGTATAAAACAATTTAATTGAACAATCTTTTATTTCAATTCACCAAAAATTTTTTTAATCTATTTTATTTCGCAATTAATTTTACCAATTGTTGAATTGTGTGAATATTCAATACAATTGATTTTCTTTTATATATAACAATTAATTATTGCCACTTCATTAATTATTAATATTATTATTGTGATAACAATTTGTAGATTATTTGATGGCGGTCCTGATAATAAATGCGCGCAAGTAGGCGTGTTCATGGTTGAATTTCGATTGGTTGACTTCAATGGAATCAGTGGATAGTGTGGGTGTGGCTTTAATGGGGGTGGAAATGCGCCACCCCCAAAGTATGATCACAGCGCAGGGATGCTGTGATGCCTCTTGTCGGTATCCTTGTTTTTTTTTTTCCCTCCCCCTTTTCCGATAGATAGAAATCTTATCATTGTGGTGTCGTGTGTTGGGTTGAGAAGTGCTACATTGCGTGGGAGATCTTGAGGTGATGTCAGTTATGTGTTGAACAAAATTATTTGTATACTACATACACATATGTATTTAAATTTATTCTGTATGGTCAGTTTGAATGGTCAAAATAAATAAATAATTAATTGTTGAGTGGAATCGAAGAGAGGGCTACAAATTTATTGGGACATTTGAATGGTAAGTTTGCAATACAAAATAAATTGTTATTGGCGTCACACCTTTTTTTTTTCTCATTGGAATATATATATATATATATATGTAAATATCGAAAATAAAACTCGAGTTAGGGTTGGATTTGGTTAATAATTAAAGAATTCAAACCCTCGCGCGACCATCGTCTTACAAATCCGATGTTTTTATTTATAATATATGACACGTTAAATCGGAGAATTTGTCAAATAATTTATTGCACTGTTCATGTCGTTCAATCCATACAAATGGTCGATTTATCATAAAAATTCGATGATATTTAAAGTCAAAAGGAAAAATATTTGGTAGGTATATTTTATTAATTTTTTGGTATAGTTTTTTTCCCCCTTCGTGCTTTGGGTGAATGTTCCAATAAAAAATTGTGCCACAAAGTGTTCTATAGCAGAATATATCAACCAAAAATGTACAGTATTGCCATTAAAAACTGTATTACAAAGAAATGCTATGATGAAATAAATGATGTTCAATATATAAAGTTTCCTTTATTTTGATGTCATTGCTGATGCTATGAACAATATACAAATATTCCCACCGGACATTTTCCTATTGTATAAATATATATTAGTGTGATGTTCTCTCGAATTGTACTACGGCAATACTGAGACATTTTTGCATTATTGTCGTGCGTTAGCACTTTCTTAACATTTGTCCAACGATTTTATTCTCATGGGAACATCCGAATAAATACAATAGAACGAAATAAAATAGAAGAGAAAAATCAACGAGTTGCCAAATATTGATACAAATAGAAGGGCGATAATTAAATTATCCTTGGAACCCTTTTTCTTTCACCCTTATGAATTTTTCTTTCCAACATTTAATATATAATTGTACGAGAATATACAATAATTTTTATCCTATAACCATTACATTAAAAAAAAAAAAAAAAAAAAAAAAAAAAAATACATAAGTAACAAAGCAAAAAATATTCATATGAATTGGAAAATGTTACCTATATGAACAGATACAATTTTTCAGTATATATTTTTAAACAACGATGGAGCGTGAGGCTTTACATCCCATTACGACATGTTGCAATTTAACTCTTCAATCGCGTAGGAGGTTTGTATATGAAATAAATGTAGAAATATACAATTTGTAATAATTATTATTTGATTGTTGTTTTCATTGCCATGTTGGCTTCATATAGAGAACGTGAAAATTCGATGAATGTAAACCATCATAGCACCACTCACAATGTTATCGACTCATGTGCAATGGGTCCACTATCTCGAGAGGAACGTCGACGACGTCGACGAGCGACGCAAAAGTATCGAACCGCCCACGCAACACGGTACTGCTATGTATAAGTGAGGCAATCTGCGAAAAGAGACCTTAAAAAACACTTGAATTCATTAGCAAAAATATTGTTGATATATCAAATATAATATAATAAAATATACAGACAGGTCTTTTTTTACAGATTGCAAAAGATTGCGCCAATTTGAAATAATTAGCAATACTCATTGTATTTCAGCGAGAGAGTTAGAGTCGAGGCGTTCAACATAGCATTTGCTGAATTACGACAATTATTGCCAACTCTACCGCCTGATAAAAAGCTCTCCAAGATTGAAATTCTCCGTATGGCCACTCGTTACATAATCTATCTCAATGGATTATTGCAAGTCTGATAAAGATAAAATGAAAATAAACATTTGAATGAGTGTCATTGAAATTGAAAATTATTTGGGAAAATAAATAAATACTCAACTATCCATATCCTACATATAATCGATTGGTGAGATAAAATAAAATAAAATTGATATGCGCGGATTATCCAATACACTGGAATTTGATGAATTCATTTAAGCTCAAAAGAGTCGCTCTCAAACTTGTATATTGGCGCATCTGGAACTCTAGTTCGGACTACGCTGTTGAAAATGATTGTCGGGTGACCACCCCCCAGTGCCAAAATACCCAGTTCTCTCGGGGATAGACTCTCTCTTACTCACTCTCACTTTATTTCTAACTTGCTCTATTGCGTCTATCGCTAAGTGAAAAAGAATGGGATTACAATGAGATGGCCAACTTCACGGATCGACGCCCCCATAAAGTTCGATCAATTTTCTCACTCCCCCCATCACATTACCTATATATTTATATATATATACTGTCCACTTTCCTAATTCACAAGTACTCTCTCAACACAATTTAACGTGTTCTATTGCACCATCACACACCTATACCTAATATTAATTCAATAAAACAAATTTATTTTATCATGCGCGTTGTACCATCAAAAATTAAATTATTTCCATATATAAATGTACAGTTTTTAAATTAATTTATCATTTGTCTATTAATTGACAATAACTATAATGTCATTAATCCATTTATAAACATTTTATACATGTATATTTATTTGATGTATATTGATGATATTCATGACATAAATACGTAAACCAACTTTAATGATAAATATATTATTTAAAAATATAATTGGTGTTTATTCAAATATTTATATCAATTGTGTCATTTATAATCTTTAAGGATGTTTTGTGTTCCCATGCAGATTTAAATGGAGGCGGGTGAGTATATGTGTGGCATACTTGTGTGCAGGCTTGTATAAGCTTTAGTTACATATGTATCTTCGAGGGTTGGTTCTGGTTTAAGCCTCGTCACCTCAACAACGACAACCCTCTATACTATGCAAATTTCCATATCCTCGCAGTCATAGATACGCATATGTGTATACAATTATTATTATTTTTTTTTCCACTGTTAAATATATAAATATATATCTATTTCATATGTCTACAATATTTCAATAATCCAATGTTGATAAGTGACTATTTATCCAATTATTTATTGCTACATACTGGCAAATATTTGAATACACGTAATGATTATCTAATTCAACTAATACTGAAATAGTTGTGGCTGTAAAATAACTGATTTTTCCAAATAATTGTGATTCGTATTTCACAAAACAATAATGTATACGAACATTTTAAATGCATGTCTATATAGTTCATTAATTCGCAGTAAAATGAAAGATAATCTTGGTCAATAGAAAAAAAGCCATTGTTATCACGCAAACATTAAATGGAATAAAATATTAGAGACGACAATTGAAGCGTATATAACTACATGTATATTTATTCATTCAATGAACTCCTTATTTGAACGAAGATAATAACGTAAGTTGATACTGAACCAATAAACTGAAATATATATTTATTTATGTTTGATTTTATAGAAAATAATATTGAAATATAATAAAGTAAAAGTGACTTACGCTACGTATAAAGTCGTAACCAAGTGTCATTAGTCCACATGCAGTAAATTTGAGAGGATTCTGAAGAATTTGCAATGAAAAGTCGTAAATTTCATTACGATATTCTTTATTTGTTGATATTATGTCCAGCTCATGTATTATACTCCCAGTCTTCTTCCACTATAATGAATACAAGTACACATTATTACATAAATATAATTAAACAATAATTTAATTAGATACAATACCTCAATGCAAGTGTCATCGCTGCACTGATTAATCATGTAAACTTTCGCAGCGTAATTGATTAGTCGGACTAGTAAATGCAATAGTTTAACGACTTTCGTTTCGGAATCTATGTTAGATTCCAATGCAATTACATAAAAACTGAAGATATCGCACGTTACTATGACGACTGATGATGTCAATTGCATTGCTACTTGAAGCCCAGAAATTCGCGAGATTTCATTGCACAAAAGAATCAACTCTAAATGAAGATGTCTGTACAATATATAAATTGTATATGTATAAAATTATTCTATTTATTCAAATCAAAAATGAAATATTATGAGATACCTAGCTATCCGTAAAATTTCATTGGTTGTGTCTCGGGATATAGATACATTATGAACAGAATTGTTTTTACCATTTAAAATCGTATATGTAGGTAGGAATTTTTTATGACTATCCATTCTCTCACCATTTCTCTTTTTATAGACAATATCCGATAGAACTTTATTAATTTTTTGAAATCTCATTTCCATGAGTTTGACAGACATAAAATAACCGATGACAAAAATTAGATTGGCATGAATGGAGTGATAAAATATAGATCTTGCAAACATGGTCTTTAATGAACCATATTTTTCTCTCATTTTATTTGCGCCCATGAAGTCAGTGACCACAGCAAGAATACACCACAGAATCATAAATTTTAAAGATTGAAAAAATACTGAACGATAATCCAGTGGTGTATTGAGTTTTTCAAGTGTTTCATCAATTTTCATCGCTCTCAAGTCAACATTTTTTGCTCGCTACAAACAGAATTATATACAACATATGTATATATAATGCCATAAAAATATAATTGCTCATAATAAAATACTTACATGTCTCCAACACCACATCAGTATGATATTACTGAGGTATATTGACATATTTATAAAGAAACTAATAGATACGAATATTTCGATTGAACTGAAAATCTTTGAATCGGTAGAAATTAAATTGGTAATTATCAAAGAGGCATAGTGTGAGGAAAAAATAAATACAGAAATTGACGATATTGCGTAAATAATAGTCAATTTAATTCTTGGATTATTTGACGGATAGCGTATTATATCAAGGCAGAATAACGAAGTGAGCAATTGAATGGGCAATAAAGCCTCACGAACATTTTTTGGTCGCGACATTTTAAACATCTCGTTGAAAATAATAAATTAATTTTCTGTATATCAATAACTAAATGCGAAACTCATGAGAGTTTATTTTATACTGAGGCTATAACGATATTGACTATAGCACCCGTAACATTTAAATTGTTTTAACTGGAAAGTGGTGGATTTGCTATAAGTATTGTGATTCCTATCTCACGTCATAAAAAATCATGTGATTGGCATAAAATATTTGAATATATAATATATGTTTATGCATCTATAAGTCATTAATTCATGAGAATGCGATAGTGAAGATAAAATTTATTGATGGAAAAATTTAAAACTACGATGGCAACAATTAGAAAACGAAACACACATTAGAGACGACAACTGTTGCGTATAAATATATGTATAATTTATTTTTATTTATTTTATTTACGCATTGGTCATTTGAACGAAAATAATAACGTAAGTTGTTACTGAACCCATAAACTGAAATATAATAATTATATATTTATCAAACGTATAAAAGTGTAGTGAAATAATAAAAGACTTACGCCAATCAGGAACCCGTATCCAAGTTCAAAAAATCCACACGCAGTAAGTGACAGAGGATTTTGCAAAATTTGCAATGAAAATTGACGAATTTCATAAGAACATTCACGATCACTATATGCCATCTCCAATTCATGAATTATTCTTCCACTCCTCTTCCACTTTAATAAATAGTTTAACTATGTTAATCAAAGAATAATGAATAAGGCCCACCTTTTTCGATATTTATACAGTACCTCAGTATTGGTATTAGCACAAACGTAATTGACATTCACAATTAATAGAAAGCTAAGTGTCAACCAGAATATTAAGATGGTGACCTGTAATAATTTCAATGATCCATCAAGTGATGCAGACATCACAGTCATGTATATAATGTATGTGGTTCCCGTCACAATGATGAATGCCGATAGACATGCTGTGACCAGTTGACATCCATAAATATACGATATTTCATTACATAAAGAGCTCAACTCCAAGTGAATATGTCTATTATATATAAAATAATCTAATTTAGCATTTCAAAAACCAATCATATATATATATATATATATAAACGTTGAATAAGGCAGTAAATAAACATTACCTTGTTATTCGTATGATCTCTATTGTGGCAATTCGTGAAGTTGATATATTATTGTGGAAACGAGAATTATAAGTAGTAACAGTCAATGGAATAGGTAGCCGTCGATGATCCGTCTCCATTCTCCAATAGTTTTGTCTCTTTTTGATAATATCCGAAAGAGCTCTATTTACTTTCTCAAATCTATATCTCATTATTTCAACATACACACATATGATAATAGTAACGACTGTATTTCCACACATTGGAAGGTGAAAAAGTAAAAACACCGCAATAGAAGACAGCCCAACACTCTTGCCTCCATCCCACAATTCATCAATAAGATTTATTCCCAGAGATAAGATAAACCATATAGCCATGTATTTTAGAGAAAGAATGTAGATAGCATGATAATCGAGTGGTACTTTTAATCTCTCAAATTGTTCATCCACCTTTCTAGCCCGCAACGAAGCTTTGTTCACTCGCTTTATTTCCATTATTAAAAATAAATTAATATCATGATTAATAATCATACAATATTTTATATATATATATATATTAAATAGAAATACAATATTTTTCAATTATTTACCTTTCGGAAAATCCATACGAGAATCACATTACTCAGGTATATACATGTGTGAAAGTAAAATGTCGAAATCATAATAATATCTCCCTGAGTTGTGAAGTATGAACTTAACAGCGTTTGAGAAATATAATTCAATGACAATAGGTATATAAACATTGTTAATATTGTGTAAAAAATAGAGAGTCCAATTCTAAAATGATTCAGTGGATATTGTAGGATTCCTAGGCTAAATATACAGCTGAGCACATGAAGTGGCAATAAAGCCTCAAAAACACTTTTCGGCCGCCACATATTCAGTTTGATTTTCTAGCTATTTATATATTGCAATTTGACAATACAACTAACTATCTAGCACGCGCGTTGATTACTTTATTTCAACTACCAACTAGCTATTTTACATTATATTTCTGTGATATCCATCTCGCGTGATGTTACTAGCGAGTGATATCGACATGCACATTCATATTATTGTTTAAGGCTCGATAATGTACATGAGAGTGAAAGGTAAAACATAAAACGGTGACATTCAACAGGGAAAATATATTTTCTATCGTATATCTACACATAATAGTGAGGACGAATACGACGTCATAATTATAATATACACTGCAGTATCAATATTCCCATTAACATATTGTTTTTCCCGACATGCAACTATTTTTGTGTATACATACATAGTTGTGGATGACAATAATAGAGAATTAGAGAAGGCAAGTGGTGAAGGTATAGTGGGCGTGCAGACCACCTGCTACTATCTCGACTTCTCTTTCTTTTTTCAACACTCGGTGGAAGGAATGGGGCAAGGGAGGGATTGATTTATTGCACCCGAGGGGCAGTACTCTAGAACGCGCGTACTCCCACTCTACTATTTCCCTTCTATTTGCCACACCGTCACCCTCCCAATACTATTATTCACTCAATCTCTTTTTATCCTTTCGCCAGTTAAAAAATAAATCTTATTGTTATATTAATTATAGTCGATGGTAAACAAAAATAATTGTTGAAAATGTAGTTTTTCATGGTGAATATCGCTATCTGATGGTATCTTATAATAGGAATATGTATTTGGCATTATTATAGGTATATTTCAATATTATACGATGCAATTGTATTGTTATATTAGATGCATATGTATGGGATGTGTAATAAATTGAGATAAACATACGGGGCAGCTTAAGATACGGTAATTGTATGAAAACAAATGTCTGAATGACAGAATACATCGTCTTAAAATATAATCCACAAAATGTCGTTTATCATTTCACCCTTATTCCAACAACCGTCACCCTCATTCCAACCTTCTGCTCTCTGGTTTTTTTTCGTTTTTGAACAGTTTCATGTACTGTGTGTAGAATAATTATCCAAACATTTACGATATAGATGTAATGTTCGAGTTGTTTAATTTTTCTTTATTTATTTTATCATTTTATCTACAATTCAATTACCAGGATTAATTTTTCTTACCGTACTTGAGTTTATTTTTAAATTTGCGTGGATTTATTTTGTACGCCTTCAATCGTTCATCGCTCAATAATGCAACGGGATTGTTTTCTGTTTGTCTTTTGTTTTCCTGTTGGAGTTGTTTAAATTTGGCTTTTCGTTGCAATTTCTTCGACATAGTTATGTCTGTTTGTCCGTTTATTTCTTTTGCTTTATGACTCTTCCCCCCTGAGGATTCATCAATTTTCTGTCGTTTAATTTGTGTTTTCGAAATTTCCGCACTTTTATCTTCATCCGTTGATAGAATTGTCACAGCTGGTCGTTTTAATTTCTTTTCTTTTTTACCAATCGTTGGTTCCATACTACCTTCGGATTCCTCTTCTATTGCCGAAACTTTTTCAATAGTCTCCGCAGTAGTTTCGATGGTCTCCAAGTTTGATGCGGCATTCGGTTTCTTTTTCTTTCGCTTGCGTTTTTTCTTGTTATCACCTCCAATCGCTGAACTTTCATCATTCGTTTGAGCTATTGCTGTCGTTGAATCATCCTCTTCGTTGTTTGTTTCATCCAATGGTTTGTACAGACTCTGAAGAATTTTTTTCTTATACGCTTCATTTTTGGCTTTATTTTGAAATGTCCGAACTTCATTCAGTTCCATTTGCTCAGACTTATGTTCTAATGCTTTTTTCAATGAACACCATTTATTCAATTCTTTATCATCAGCCAATAAAATTTCTCCAACAGAAAGTCCATAATCATTCGGTACAACATTTCGATATTTAAAACGACATGGAAGATCACCAATCATATCTTCATAATCTAATGCATAATATTGATCAATGTAATCTTTGAATGACGCATGAATATTTGGATCGAATTTGGGTTTTTCTTTGGCAATTACTTCGGAAAATTTGGAACGACGTCGGCGCTTTTTCTTTGATGCACCAACTAATTCATCCTGCAACAATTTGTTAACATCATAATCTGCATCCATATTAAATTCGGAATCTTCACAGTGCGGTGCTGTGACAAGATCATCCGAGGTTGTTGCTATTTCATCAGTATTTGGATCATACGTGTCCCATGTTGATTCAATTCCTAATTTTTCATCCAACTCGGGAAATTCTGGCTTCACATTTTCATCGACTTCATAATATTCGTCGTCAAAAAGTTCTTGCATTTTACGATCATGTTCAGCTGGATCAAAATCACCATCTAAATCTATTGTATCTAAATTCATATCTTCGTTGCCAGTAATTTCCTTCAGTTTCGCAATTTTATCCATTATTTCCTTGCGTTTCAGAGCTTTTAATTTTTTCAATTCTTCTTTCTGACGGACCTTGTCTTGTTCTTTACGCGCCTTTATCTCTGACCGTTTTTCCGATCTTCTCGTATCTTTTTTACGCAATGAATTCTCCATTGTTCTTGGATATCGCTTTATAAAATCTTGATCAGGTTCTTCAAATCTATAATTATATTTGTGCTCAAATTCCTGATTTTCTTCGATATATTTTTCGTCCTCTGAAAAAATATTATCACCTTTATGGCACTCATCATTATCGGAATTATTATCCGCTATGGTGTCATCATTCAGAAATTTATTATTTAGTACGTAATCACGTAGGAATTGTTCATCTGGTGTCAGTTTAGGATCTGTCCCGATTTTTTGAAGTGGCTTTAGATTATTTTGTCTCTCAGACATTTCTTCATCTCTATCTTCTTCCAGTTCTTTTTTAGATTTCAATTTAACTTGAAATATGTCGTTGTCATCATCGATATCCATTAATCCTTGTTTAATACTCTCAACTATTTGTCGTTGCTCTTCCACATACGGTATAGTAATAATATCATTATTCTTTCGGTTTCTCTGAATCTCCTCCTCTTCACTGTCGCTAAATTTTCCATCACGTTCTGTTATTATTTTGCGTTCATAGTCACGTAAATATAACGATTGTTTTTTCTCCTTTTTCATTTTTTTGGCGGAATTATCGACATTATCTGTTGCATTTTCATCAGTCTTACGTGCATCAGCAAAAAAATCTACTTCATCATCGTAAATTATTGCATCTTTTTTTTCCAAGTGTGTTAAAGTTTCTAAGAAACCTCTTTCACATTCCTCAGTGAGGCACTATACAATAAATAAATATATCAATTAATATGATTATAAAATATAATATTTACAATGTCTGAATGATTAATATTTACATCTGCGTCTTCATCTTCTGACGAACTTGTGGACTCTTCATCGTCACTATTTAATTCATTTAAGTTCTCACCGTATTTCGTTTTCACTGAAAGAAAATTAAAATAAATAATTAAATAATTATATATACCTATATTAACTATCAGATATATTGCATATGGCAAAAGAGAACTGATGTGTTGTCTTTATTACGTTTATTTAACTCTTCTTTTTGCCGCCAATCATTGTAATTACTAGCATATCCTTTATTTATTTTTATTTCGTCGTCAGCACTGTCATCTTCACCACCGAAGAGATCTGCCATAATTTTTTTATCTTTAATAAACTCTCAAAAAATACATAAAACACTTTAACATTAACTGAGTGTCATGTTGATCATGTTGCAGCGAATATAACCTCAAATTTGACAAAAATGTGCTCTCACCAAATAATTCCGAATGGCGACAGAAGCGTTCATGGTGGCCATATTTGAATTAATATTCTATACATATATAGAAATAATTATTCAATGGTAGATATTATAGACAAAGATATTTATTTTTTTTATACGGACTGAATAATACGAAGTAGAAATGGGAACACAATTTGATAATGTACAAGTGGACAGATAATTATGACATAATTCCATGATAGTGAACGAAAATTGTCTATTCATCAATGACCCAAAGAATATTAATCCCAGACATTCCCAAGTTCACACGTCCCAGCATCCCATGATCTCTCGTTTTAATAATATAGAGGAATAGCAGTAGTGTATGAAACATATTGTTGCGACCCTGTAACAAAAAATACCAATAAATTGTTCAAACAAATAATTAACACATACAAAAAGGATGTAGTATCTCAGCTTACTCTTGGAATTTCAACATAGTCTGCAGGCAAAGAATCACCGCTAAGTGAAAGACAATAATGGGGTGGATTTGTGGACTGACAGACAATAATAGGACCTTTATTCCTTGGCAATTCCGTACCACTTTTTGACATATATCTCGATGTGAATGTCCGTGCGTCGGGTTGGTCTAATGGTGCTTCCAACTGAGTATCCATATAAGATGAAAAAAGATGCATAATAATTGCTGTGTCTGTTGGCAAACTGCTATCCCACGGTTTTCCATTGTGTGATCCACCGCTGCACCATTTAAATTCACTCATTGAACCGCCTTTTGCCAACATTTTTATTCTCTTTACTAAATAGTCTTGATTATTTGATAATTCCAAAAACGTCACCAAAATCGGTAGAGAGGGAATACCAGGCCCTAAAAATTGCGATTGTGCAAGTTTACGTAGCCGATCAAGTCCAACATTGCCCGGTTGAGAGTCACTCAATCCATGGCGCGTCAATGCTGCACTCACATCGTCAATTTCAATTGCCACACGTTCAACAACAGTTTTACTAATCCACATACGAAGATTGGCGGTCCATTCATTAACACGATTAGGTTCTACTCGATATTTTCTCCATACATCAGAAGCACCAAAGTATCCTCTGGGCGACGTTCCTTCTTCTGTTCCCGGATTGGATGATTTTGTTTTATCTAAGATGCATATCACAATTATAAGTAAAAAAATCACCTATGAACAGACTAATGAATATTATTTATTACTGAATAAATTATATTACCAATGGTTGGCGACAATTGATAAGCGCATCGTCGCAACATTGGTGATATTTCTGCGGGATTTCTCGTAGCTGGATGTGACCAAAATGAACTTAATAAATTTGACGGTTGATCAATATTAGTTGAGTGTGTGGCTTTTCTCTCGCGTTCCGAGACGTCTTTCAAATAACTTTGTAATTCTACTTCATCTTGAATCAATCCCTCACCAGTCAAACTACCATTCATTGACGCGCTCAATGATTTACTCAATGAATTATTTGGCGTAACATTTAAATTTCTCGTTGATGGTGATTGACTAGTGTATTTGCAGAATGGACTTGTGGAATATGTCTCTGTTGAATTTTAAAATGAAATAATTATATTGAAACTCATGTAATGTAATGAATCAATGACATTCAAATGATATTAATATTGTTACTTGTTTCAGTTAGACCAGGAGAACCGATAGATCGTCTACTAAGATTCATGGACGACATATTAATCGGTGATATTGGATTACATGGTGTGTAAACTGGTGCTGGTCCTGTTTTGAACAGTGGATCATTTTCAGTAACACCCAATAATTTTTTTTGTCGCGCACTTACGACAATTGGTCGCAAATTCACCATTGCAATAATATAACTGATTATGTGATAAAGAGCATTGAGTGCGAATATAAGTGCTAGAAACCATTCTATCCAGAAAAATGGTTTGTAAACTGCGCCACCATAAAATCTGAAGACATTAAAATATATATTGTTTAATAGTATTAACATTTTTTTGTTTATGCAATGTAACAAGTGAAGATTTATACATACATATCGATTACGAGAATACTTAGCAGTGAACCATTAATAATGAACCATGTAATATTGTTCCTAGCTTTTGTTTGGATTTGGAGAATTTCCAAAGTCTGCTGTACTTGGGGTTTGGGAGTAAGTGTTCTTGAATAAAATATATCAAATAATCAGATTGATGTTGTAAATTGACAATGTAATATTAAACATTTATATAGTAATATATTCAATATAAGTAGTTAATGAATGTGTTCACATTACCTGGCATTAGATGAAATACATCGCATGGGCGAATGGAAATTACTCATTGTTGTTCAGTAAGTAAATAAATTTTTTTTATTTTATTAATGCCAATTATTTGAGAATTATTATACAATTGTATAAGCCGATGTGAATGAGTTATATTGCCTAATTGATTGAATTTGCAATATATACAACAAACAAAAATATAACCAACAAAGTCCTGTTTACACGCACACTATACTCACGTCGTTATAAAAAAAAACGCCGGCTTACTGCGTGCGCAATAACGTTTCTCCCGCAAAAATTTTTCTCATTTTAAATGTCGCGCCCTTTATGGTTTATGGCGATTCGATTTTTCGCATCACTCTCATGAATTCGAACCTGACTTCAATTCATACACTAGTGTACCGAGCAAACGGAACAAATGTGAAAAAAGGTCCGTAAGCACGAGATTATTATTGTCGGATTTGTATTTTGGATTGATTATAATCGTTGACAGTTTCATAGAAATTAAATACATTGTTGGAGTAAGGGAAGCAAGTGTAAAAATCATCATCGAATGTATAATGCCTGATACGGAGAAAGGTTATAACATTAAATTATGTCCTTAGCTATTTTCTTTTGTTCAGTAGAAGAGAAATTTCAGTTGTGAATACTCATGCTTTTCTGATTCTATTTCTCATTCGTCATTTTCATTATATTTATATCGAAATGAGCGCTTGAAATGTATATACACATGTACACTTGCTTGCTGTTTATTTGCTTAAACATAATTGTACTGTCTCGCTGATAAAGAATTTATTTTTATGGTTATAATGAATTTTGCAATTAATTTCAGTCACAATGCCAAAAGCACATAATCCAACAGTTTTTAATGGAGAAGCTGACGATTTCTACGACTCAAATTATGAGATGAATAATAAAATGAAACTTCCTAAGACATTGCGAGTTGCGGATGATGCGTCAAATACAAATGGATTAGTTTGGGACCAGGCAATTCCTAATGAAACATTTGATATGCATATGCCTGATAGAATTCTTGTTGTTGGTAAGCTCATATATAAAAATTGAGCATTATTTATTCAATTATTATTTATTTCCGATAATTTTTTTATTTTGTTCAGGACATAATCAACATGTGGGCATCAAAGCACCGCCAATCGAAATGACTTTAGAAAATTCAACTTCATCACCGGAGCACACACTGACTAGAGTTCAGGTAAATATTGTTTCAATAAATATTAGTGTATTATATTGAAGTGAAGTAATATTGCTGCAAATATAAGAGCTTAGCTAGAAAATTT
The DNA here is from genome assembly GCA_910591685.1 of Galerucella tenella. NCBI lineage: Eukaryota > Metazoa > Arthropoda > Insecta > Coleoptera > Chrysomelidae > Galerucella > Galerucella tenella. The sequence goes on along the minus strand of CAJUYH010001249.1, from coordinate 15,631 downwards.
AGAAATTATAAAATTATTTTAGACACCACCGAGAGTTCTTACGTTGGGTGATCATTTTTTCCCAACATTCGACGATGATAATATTGAATTAGAATATTCAAATCGTGCAGATCTTAATGCATCGCTACCAGTTTCAACTAGACCATACATGAGTGAAACTCAGATTGTTCAACGTGCCATCAGGTAATATATTAAAGGTAATAAAAGTCATTATGCAATGAATTGATAATTATTTTCTGCAGAGAACAAACTCCTGTGTGGAATAGTAATTTGGACGTATCATTGGCGCCGAGTGAAGAAATTCAACATTTACGCCGCCAAGTTGGTAAATTGAATCGTCGTGTAATGGCAGTAGAGCTAGAAATGATTCAACGTCAACAGCGTGACAAAATTTTTTATGCTATAACAATAGCTTATTTCTTTTTCAAAGCGTTCAATTGGCTAACTCGAAATTAGGCGGATTATAGAGTTGAATTAATTATCTCTTGGATTGCCTTCACAATTCAATATTCCAAAATGGAAATGAGAGGAAAGAAATGAACCGAATAAACGTATTGTTTTCGTCTTATTTTTTTCCCAATTGCAAATAGACTTGAAGGATAATCCGAATTAATATTGGTATTGAACTTTCGACGTGGCATGTAAATAGTTCATCGACGTTTTTTTTTCCTTCCTTTTTTTTTTGTGATGATTTTAAATTTGGTATATATTTGTTGATAGTGTTTAGGTTTTAACTATTGGAATCACGGCATGAAAAAAATATTATGGAGAAAATGAAACAATGTATACCGTATTATTTGGTGAAATCTATTTCCGCTCTTTATATTATTTGATACTTATCTATTCATTTGAACCGTCATTTTTTTTTGCAATATCAGTGTCCGATAAATCAGTCAACATCACGATCAAATGATAACTAAAATATAAAATATATAATTTTTTTTCTTGAACTGGGAGGAATATCTATCTTTTGACTTGTAGTATCTCCTTTCTACAACCGTGGCCATATTGTATAATATTGTATTATATCTATATAACATGCCATGTAATTAAATACAAAAAAATAAAAATTCCACGAATTGGAATTTCCCTCAATTTTACTCGATCTATTTTTATTTATAGGTGTTTAATTATTATCATTAAAATAAATCATGAATTGTTATTAATTATTTGGTATCAAATGAAAATAAAAATAAAACATCGTCCAATATAAATTTATTGAATCATTTATATTTATTGAAAATGATAAACAGTGTTTCTGTGGCGCCAATTATATGTATATATAAATTGCACAAGTATGAGGTAAAACAGTATTACAAGTGACGTATCACAATGTCATCAGCCTCAATTTCTCAATTGGTAACTTTTTCATATTATTCTGGTATCAAAATTAGCTTACCTTTTATATTAAATATTAACAAAAAAATACTCTGAGTGAACTGAAACTTAATATGAATAGTTCAACGATATTTCATACAAACTTCTATTATAACGTCTACTTTACTATTTCTATTTCTCTCAAATTATCAACGTAGTTATTCAATATTT
>CAJUYH010001249.1:0-13983 GCA_910591685.1 Galerucella tenella | reverse complement strand
TATATATATATATATATATATATGTATGAATGTATGTCTCATTTTCTTAAAAATTATGTGTAGAATTGTCTAAAACATAAAACATAATATCGCCAACTTCGTCACCGAATGTATATGTATTACCTAAAACAGATTCAGCCAATTGTGTGTCAGCCTCACTGATGCTCAATTGTGGCACATCAATTAATGGTAATTGATTATTTTCAATTACCGATTGATTAACATTCGAAACTTGAAGAAAATTTTCTTGATTATTTGAGGACGTTTCTAGAGGACTTGTGAATGTTTCATTGATATTATTTACCGCAAGTACGTTTGTATGATTATCTGATATTTCACTTTCGCAAAATTCGCCTGGGGGTCTCACAACATTTGTCGCAGACGTAGATTTCTCTATGAGCTGATTGAGAAATTCTGGCTTGTCCCATTCTTCACTTAAACTCTTATGTTGCCTCTCAAAATGTCGTCGCATACTGTGTCGATATTTTGCAATCATTCTACAATATGGGCAACGATAAACAATACCACTATGTTTTGCTTGCATGTGTCGCTTTAATTGATACTGTCCGTGAAATAGCGTTGTACATAACGAGCATGAGATTTTAGCAGATTTTATATGACTGTCTGTGTGTTTGTTAAAATCCAATTCATTTGTAAATTGCATTGAACAACGTGAACATTTGTGAATTTTCGTTTCACTGTGAATGTGTTTATAGTGCTTGAGATAATTGGATCTTTGAAAAAAACTTTTGTCACATTTGTCGCATTGGAATTTTTTACTGCCATGAAGTAGGACATGAACATCAAGGGCTTTCTTACTTTTTAATTTTTTACCACAAATATTGCATGGTATTTGAGCTGATTGGTGAATTTGTTTGTGCTCTTTTAATACGTCAATACGATGAAAACGCCGATGACAAATGTCACACTCGTATGTACGTTCACCGTGCGATCTTAAGTGTAGTTTCAAACTGTTTGGTGTTTTAAGTACATCACCGCATTTTTCACATATTGTCAGTTTATCGTCAAGTGCTTTTTTCTTTATTTTTATTATTTTCGGCTTGGGATTCATGTGAAGTTTTGTGTGACGAATGAGATGTGAGCGGCGAACAAATCGCCTGTTGCATTGTGTACAAATATGTTTTGGCTCTTGACACTTGTGCGCCTCTAATTCATTTGGTGAAGAAAACATTTGACGACACCACTTGCATCCATTGAAATTTAAATGTTGCAACATGTGTCGTGTTAAATATTTTTTCACTGCAAAATGCTTTTGACAATAAGGACATTCAAAATCAGCATTATCCTTTCGATTAATGCACATGTGTGACACGAGAGTTTCCTTTCTTGCAAATACTTGAAGACATATAGAACAAAAAAATTCACCAGTGTGTTTTCGCAAATGTCGATAGAGATAATCCATTTTAACGAATTTTTTTCCACAAATATCGCAATCAATATTGTCTGTTTGTTCATTTATATTTTGAATCGATGGTGTAATAGCCAAAAGATTTGATGCGAATTCTTCAACATTAAATTTTGACGCATCAACTCCGGACATATTTTCCGAAAGAACTGAGTCAACCATTGAACTTAAATTCATATTTAAACATTGATTTTCAACCATTGGTTTTATTGAAGAATGTTCTATTAAATTAGCATTATTTTCTTGATAATCATTGACATTTATTGTGTTTGTATCAATTAATGAAAGATCTAAATGTTCATTTCTTCTTTCAAACATAATCACGCCGCTCTCAGTTATTGTTTTACCGGCTTTGAATTTCTCCAGTATATCTTTCATTGCATCGGAAGTTTGACCCGCCAAATCATTCATATTTAGCAGAATCGTTTGTGTATTTTGTTGTTGTTGATTTTCGGACGTTGGAATGCCAATTACGTCACTATTCCTATTTAATTCTGAATGTTTAGCAGATCGGTGTTTTTTCAACAGCGACATATTATGAAATTTTTTATTGCAAATATTACAAAATGCACCGAGAAGCGGTTTATAATGTTCCCTTAAATGTTTAGCATATGTAACAACTGATTTTATTTCTATCGAGCACATACGACACGTCCAATGTTCCTTGATATATTTGGCCCCCAATCGCTCATCTGAAATTCGTTCAGCCAATTGCAATGATTCATTTGTCGCAATAAAATTCACTCCTGAATCAATTATATTTGCATTAGCTATATCGATTCCTTTTGTATTATCATTAAAATATATTGATTCATCATTTAACGTATCATTATTGTACAAAGGCATTTTCATTTTAATTGCGTAATATGGCGCATACCAAACACGTAGCTGTTCGCCAGCAACAATTATTCGTATCGCTGTATAAAAAATATCTTGTTTCATTTGATAGCAAATGAGATTTTGCTCTTTGGCATTTGATGCCGGTGGTATAAAGCACATCCAATTACTCATATTCTCATTGGAATAATCAAGATACGTAATTTCCGAGCAATCATTTCCAAATATTTTTATTGGAAATAATGTCGATGGATGCATTGCCCAATTTCGTTTGGCTTCAAAAGGTCCAAATGTTGTACCACGTTCAAAATCACGTTTTGCAACGACACTTATTGTGCCATCGGCCATTGGTATTAGCTTCAGATCTGTAGGTAAACTCTGTCGTGCTCGTGAGAGTATTGGATTATCATTGACCTAAATTGAAAAAAAAAAAATTATGGATTTTCTTGTCTTCTTGAATTAATTCTACTCATTAGACGATTTTTTTAACGTACATAATGTAAATCGCAAAGAAACGGACACTCGTGTATCTCATGAGGTTGACCACAGATGTTGCAGGCTAAAAAATATTCATTGTATCAGTTTCATTTTCAAATAATAATTGGCAAACATTGAGCGCAACAAATATTATGAGCGTTATCGAAAAAATGTTGTAATATCATTATAATAAAGAATTTGGAAAATAGTATCAATAACATCTCGAATAAAGGTAAACAAAAAACAGCTGTTAATATTACCTAATATGTAGGGCTGTGTCTGGTCGGCCTGCTCAACATTATTCGCGCCATTATTTCTATTTCGCATCGTGGATGACTTTTTATAAGGCGTCATCATTCATTTCTCTTAACAATTTACACACTCTCCATAATAGCTGGAAACGAATGAAAGAAGGAAAAAAAAATAATAATTGTAATGATTTCGACTCAATTTCAATTATTTTGCAGGTGTTGAATTCATTCATTTGAGGTTATGCCACTATTGTTCCGTTAACATCGAAGTAAATTCCCGGAAAATGCTTGAGTCATCGCATTCGAATAGAATATGAACTGACATAGCGGAGTATTATAAATAAATAAATATAAATACCTCTAAGTTTCAATTTCGGTTGTTGTAATATCATCACATCAAACCACAATTATTTACATTGATGCATAAAATTGAACGTTCAAAACACTCAAAGGTGAGTTGTTGAAATAAACTTGATGATATATACGTACGGAGAGGGGGTGGGAAAACCTTCAAGGAAATGCACACCTATATTATTATATACATAAATTCCTTTCGAAAGGCCAAATAATTTTCAAACGCAACCGCATACAAATGTACATTTGACCATATGAATCACGGTCAATATTTTTCATTTTCAGTTTGCAGGATGTGCGATGACTGATGAAAACCAAAGGAAAATGTAAGAATAATTATATTTATCTACAGTTAATTATTATATATGTATATAAACATTTATTTATATTTTCAGAGATATGCATAGAAAAAATTTGAACATACGATGCTGCGTGATGAAAAAATATTGTCATTTTCTCGAATTGCAATCAAAGTGTGTCCACTGCTGGCTCTATTTTTTAGTATACTCGTCACTATCACAACACTCTATATAAATGAAGGGATATCACCACCATTTATTTACATTTCAATTCAAGTTTACCTCAATTGGTATTCAATTTATACAATTAGCCAAAGTGCTATGACGAAACAAAATACTTTCCGACAATCAAGTTGTAATAGTGTTACTATTGATATCAATTCCACAGATAATTTATCACCAAATTATAAATATTGGTATTGTGAAAAGTGCTCCTGCTATACAAACATACCAACACAACATTGTGGAGCGTGCAAAAAATGTTTTTATTACCGTGACCATCATTGTTTCTTTCTTGGCTGTTGTGTTATCCGTGAGAATATGGGAAATTTTATTCTAATCTGTTTTTATACATCACTCGCATCTCTTTATTCATTAAGAATTGTTGGACCATATTTATACGACAATCTTCAACACATTATTCATGATAATTCGAGTCAATTAAATATTTTATTGAATTTTTGTTTTCCAATTGCATTGGCACGGTTTGTGATTGTTGGTGAAGCTCCCTGTTTATTACTCGTAACATTATTCAATATTCTTTTTTCCGTCTGTGTAGTGTGTTTAATTTATGGCAGTTGGAAACTGTATAATTGTTTAATTGGGCAACAAAGGTACTATCCGCACATTGCAAGAAAACAAAGTGTTGAAGAAATTTTTGGTAGTCACGGAATTTATAATTTTTTATTTCCATACAATGGTCTTCGTTACTTAAGAGATATTAGTGGAACGTATGAGCTGAAAGAAGTATAACGAATTTTCCCAATAATCTATTCCACGACAACTATTAAATTTATCATAATGGAAAAGATAATAAACATTTTTTTGTGCATGTATAAACGTGGAAATGATTATTTTAAATTGATTACTGGCAATGAGAAAAGACTGGTGTTTTTTCAGATATACTCCTATATATAAACAGTCCACTATTATTATATAGATTTACAATGGAATAAATATATTTACAACTCATGAATTAATCCAGCGTCTATATAAATCATTGAAGACGAGATTGATGATCATATTTGAAAATTGCTTTATAAAAGCATTTAATTGATCCAGTTATTCAATTATTATTTGGCTATTCTCGGATTTATTTTGCAATATCTATTTTTCATTTGTTTCAATTGATTTACAGTTCTGTATGTTCATAATGATTGCTGCCCATCTCTACTGGATCAATAAATACACCCTCCATCGCTTGCCACTGATTGTAACTATTGTGCTCCGAATATTCACCCACCACTTCAACCTGACCGGCAATTGGGGAACCATATGTACGGCCACTTACAGAGAGAAATCTGTAGCGAAACATTTTATTAGATTAAATAATTGAACAATACCATTACTGAAAATAGTTTCAGTAATTTTCACTTACACTTTCGTGTCCAAATGGTGGAACATAATCGGTTGACCTTTTTCCCAATAATCTGACGAACACACGACTCGCCAATGATCACCAGTATCACCTTCACCATTAGTATCACCATAAGCTGAAACTTCCTGTTTTCCACTCAATGGCGAACTAACATGGTGGGAGTGAAGATTCCTTTTCGTTGCTACGTGTTCCAATCTGATAACTTCACCACACTCAATTGGCTTCCTAATAATTAAGTACAGATTGATTATTCTATAACAATGGTTTATATTGAAAAATAATTTTACTCTATAGGAAATCAATTAATTCAATGAATAACGAAAATAAGATGAATGGGAAAGAAATATTTAGTGTACCCTCTCATGCATTGTTTTCCCGTTGGTGCTTTAACTAGCCAATAAGAATTTCCATCCTCTTTTACTTCTGTACCAGTAACAGATTGTTGGCCACTTCCACTGCCATATTTGATATCGTGTGAATGTAATCGTACATTGTAGTCCACATTTAATAATTTTAAAACAGAGCTACAGGTGACATATTCACTTCTGGTGGCTGTGGAAAAACAAAAAAAATGTTGATTATCAAAGGATGATAGGGAATAAATTAATGTCAATATGAAATAATAATGTCAATAGGATATTATAAATATTATATCAATTTTTTTTACCTTTCACTAAACTTATTTCTGATAATATAATTATAAAAATAAAGGAGATGAACCCGTCCATCAGTCTACGCGTGGCCATTTTTAAAATAGCTGACAGTAAAATGCGTGGGGTGCTCTTATTGGTAGAGAATACAAAAGGCGGATCTGCAACGCTCATATAAATACTCAATTGATATACATCTATATAACTGATTTGGCGAAGTGCCATTGGATAATACCATTATTATTTTCCAGAATTTGTGGAATTTATTGGTCACTATAGCAATTGTATTGTCGTTATGTGAAAATTCGCCTTGATATTATTATCACTAGATAATATTATATATATATATATATATTCGTATCAGCCAAAAAGAAATCTCTATTTCATAGTCAAATTTTCGCGCCGTTTATGCACTTTTTTGTCAAATGGTGACAAGACGATAGCTAATACTAAATTAATTTGATCAATATGATATGATATTATTGAGCAAATCTGTTAATGATGGGAACACAGATATTAAATGATATTGATAATGATTTGAAATTATTAATTACAGCTATCACTGGATTCGAAGTAAGTTTTTAAGGTTATAATGGATTGGCAAACGCAATGTAAATATGAATATTTTTGTTTGTCCAACAGAAATCAGATGAAGGATTTCGAACATGTGAAAGATATGTGTTCTCGAATATCAAACACCACCGTTATCTTTCAATAAATGCTCATGACACACGAAAAGCCGTTGAAGATGTGAAAAAAAAATTGGAAATCTATGGAAAATATAACGTTGCTCATGAGTTTACAAATCTCGTGGATACATTTTTGACATCGTTTGTCTTTGATCAACATCCTCAATATGACCTACAGTGGTCTCTGCTATCATTACTTCTTGATTTGTCCAGCGAAATTCAAAAGTCTACTATAGAGGGTTTTCAAACGACAAAAATTAATAAAACAATAAATACTGCATCAGCGTCTGAAAACAATGAGGTAAATGCAATTGATTGGGGTGAATATTTGAGAGTTGGACAGGAGGATTTCTTTTGTGATTATGGTGAAAGTTCGGAGAGTGAATGGTCTGAATGCGATGATGAGGAGAATACAGACAATCGGATAACTTTACAAGCAGAAAATATCGAATCAAATAGTGCAGTCGATCAAGAGCCAAGTCACGTCTTGGATCAGTCTGAATGTGACGACTTACTAGCCAAAGCTGTAGAATCTCGAAAGTGGCTCGATGCTCACATTGAAAACAGCTGGTGGAACAATGTAAGTTGTCATGAATACAAAGTTACCAGTCAATCACCACACGCTCATTTTTCCAAATTGTATAACAAAGAGGTGTTGAGTAACTCGCAAGTGACTGCGACAATTTCAGAGTATCAAGCGTGCCGTGAGGTACTTTGGATGTTTCATATTCCAATTAAAATGCTGGTGTTTGAGGAGCAGTCCCCAAATGAATTTACTGTGCGCCCAAATCTTTCAATTCCAAGTTTAACAGCACCGACATTTCACAATGCATTCACGAGCTTTTGTAAATGCTTTTCAATGTTGCGAGAACTTGATATATTTGAGCAAGAATTATGGACCCTGCACAACAGTGGTACACTTCCGCCATTCACTTATACAACTTATAATGTAGCTATGAAACAATATCTCAATGATATTAAGCAGGATATTGTGAATATTGAAAGTAAAGCCATGCGGCGAAAAGAGAGCATTACATTTTGCACATTGTCAAAAGACTTGGAAAAAAATGTATCACGTATTCAGATGCTTTATGAAATACATCACTTGGTTATAAATGGTTATGAAGCATCAACAAATTGGGAAAAAACATATAATCTACTTTTAGGTCTTTATCGCGAAATGGAAAGATCTGGCAGTTCTGCACGTACAAATCTTTGTGCGTGTCTTTATCTCTCGAGTTTCGGAGTTTATCTGAATATAATTGACACATGGTTGAGTGAAGGTCGTCTTGAAGACTTTAGGGATGAATTTGTCATTTGTAAAGCCGCAGAAAAATCAAAAGTTGATGATGAACCGAGAATGAATAACTTTAAAGTTCGTCTGGCGGAGGAGAATGAATTGTTGGATCCAATTATGAAAAAATTAATTAGAAAAGTTCGAGATATGGGTCGAAGTATTGAATTACTCGTGACATTGGACAGAATATCAGATGTATGGAAGAGTAATGCAGAAGAAAATATTTCAAAAATTTCTTTGAATGATGAATTTATGGCAGAAGTGATTGAAGAATTGTCCAAGTATGGCGCTAATTCGATGAATGAATCGGGCGCTGATGGAACATGTGATGAAGTTGACAGTGCATCAATAGCAGAATCAGTGACGACATCTCCAAGCAGTATTCTCTCTGATGACGAGACGAATATTCGAAAAGAAATCCTTCGAATAAATAATCCGTTCCTTATGAAAGTTTTTCAGGATAATTTGCCTTCGATGGGGCTTGGTACTTTCGACACTGTAGACTCGACACAGCAAAATGATGAACAACATTTGAATAATTGGGGAATCAATATATTTTATAAACTCGAAAAAATATCGCCATTTATTTTGCCGTATGGAAAAGTATTAGAATGTGCATTGGAAAAAATTCTCGATCGAAGATATTCATGCGCTTCCAAATTAGTGAAGGATGTTCTTGTCAACGAATACAAACTCGTAGAACATTTAAAGTTAATGCGATCAATATATATGATGGAACGGGGTCATATTATGAAGAAATTTTATCAACATATGTTTCTAGCAATTGAAAATAATTCTTGCTGGATGAATCCGTATAATTTAACAAGTATTCTTGAAGAAGTATTATCGGATGAATGGCGTGATTCCAGTTCGCACAATCATTGGTCTATTACTGTAGAGGACAATGGTATACGTCAAGTATTGCAAGCGGTTGATCGTACAAATCTTTATTATTCAATTGGCTGGCCAATAAATATGGTATTGAACGATGAAGTATTGACCAAATATAATGCAATCTTTCGATTTCTATTGAAACTCAAGTGGGCACTGTGGTCACTAGACCATTTGAGATTTGTTGATCTTGAAGGAAAAAATCCTGATGACATGAAAGATTTAATTTATCATTTTTACGCAAGGAGACTAGAGAGCTTGAGGTTTTGGTTGCTTCATGCTATAGGATCCATACATACTTATCTTTCGGGTCAAGTTTTACAGAGTTTGGGTTGTATTTTCGAAAAATCTTTAGATAAAGCCAATAATTTGGATGATATTGTTGAAATTCATAATGATTATCTCGATAAAGTTCACGAACATTGTCTACAAACTCCTCAATTTACAGATGTAATGGTTACAATTAATAATGTAAGTTTCTCCTCTATTCAGTTTGTTTTTTTTTTTTCCATTTTGTGATAATTATTAGCGATTGTATTGGATTGTTTTCAGTTACTCGGAATGTGCGCGCATATTCGCGATCGATGGAATCGCGGTGTAAAACAACTGATACCATCAGAATTGGATTTAATGGAGTCTAGTTACACGAAATATCACATGTACCTCGCTCTAGCACTTCACAATGCGGTACAGAACAAACAAGCTGATTATTGTAAGTCTACGACGTCGATGCACCATCTCAGATATGCGTTTTTAATTATACCACAATTTTTAGACTGAATAAGAAGATGAATATTAACTATTTATTCATAACTGATTTGACAATAATTATTAGTTTGCTTTGTACATACACTAATTGGTTTTTAACATTTAACATCTCATAACGATTCTAATTTTCAGCTTATTTCCTCCTGACACTTCATTATTTTCACTTTTTTTTTATACATATTTTTTTTTCAGTGGCTGGCTTGACATCCGCTTTTAACTGCAGTATGCCGTGTACGAATCAATCAACATGAATAATTCCCACAAACAAAAAAATATGATGCAAACATTTTCATTAATTACTTGTAATATAAGAGATAACAATTCATCGGTGGCTACTTCATTCATTTTTTCCTTGTTTAGTTTTCATTTCTCCGGTATTCTTTCCCTAATATTTTATCGTTAACTTTAGCTTCTATTTTTCTGTTTCAATTGTTGTTAAAATAAATAACAAAGAGATTAAACAAATTGCTAGTCGATAAAATGAATGATTGATCGATAATTGTTGCTGTTGTTGTTATTATGAAAAGAAAAATGATAATAAATAAATAAATTATATTTCAATAATTTCTTATTGTTAAACCTGAATAATTTCCAGACAAAATCAATTCCCGCATTGCATTGATGAAAGATTTACTCGCTGAAGTTGCACATCAAACTTATCCACCGTCTGGAATTCCCATTCCCATTCCACCTTTGGTCCAAAAACAAAATCTTTTTTGGAGTGAAAGACAAAGGCATGAACGACTGCCCGATGAATTGTCACTCACTGAATACGATGACACATTTCTTTGTATGTGGTATCACTCAACGGAAAATTCCATGGCACTTAACCTCTCACGTTACAGTTTAAATGGAGAGTTTATCAATTTTTTCAAATGATAAATTCTCATTGTTTGTTAATTTCAGAAATATATTCATTATTCTTATGAAATATTACTAGAAAATACGATATTCCACATTAATTATATTGACAACAAAAGGTTTATCAAGCAATCGATACGCTTTAGTCGTGAGTACACGAACTTAAAAAAAAAGATACAACTAATTTTTATATATTCTGAGTGAATTCCTCTATTGAAAACAAAATAAAGGAAATGAACATTAAATAACAGTTTTACAAACTGTTTTATTAATTTACAAACTAATTATTTGTCTTACATATTTACACTCTTCAATAAAACAATCGGTTTCAAATAGTTAATTACAAATAATTGAAGAGAAAGAGAGAGCTCGATTGTGAAAAAATTATTTGCTTACATCTGGTTCAAATAATAAATGCGATTGGCAAAATATATTTGAATAATTTGTGTTACTTCGTGGGAACCGGGACTAATACAAAAGGCAAGAGTAAAATAAAAGACGAAATGATTAACTTTGAGCAAGTACAACTGTACCATTTTGTGAAATATTTCCTGATTGATTTGCCGGTGTACTGCTCGATGCTTCATTAACACTTACCGGTGACGATGAATGATTATTTGCATTAGCTGTTTTATTTCTCAACTCAAAAACTTGCTGTATTGCTTTCCGAAAGCATAGAAAATTGTAATCAATAACACCTTGACGATCAAAATTATCCTCACGAAGGATACAAACGAGCGCAAGGAATTTATTCACTTCACGTAAATATAATATTGTTCCGTTATTCAGTTTTATTAAACTTGAGCTCTGATTGTCGAATGCCGCAGCCTCCAAATCTTCTCTAAGTCTGTTGAAACAAGAATGTTAAAATATACAAGCCAAGACGTTTAAATGACTTTGAACTCACCCATAAATGCAAGAAACATCGATTACAACATCAATCATATCGCAACATAGCTCATAACTTTGCATATCAACTGGCGAACTGTCAGTGGCAATATAAATTTTGGAAACGACATCGAACAAAAATGCTTTTTCTATCGCGGAATTCTGAAAATAAATATATGAAAAGTTAATTATTTGATCTATATCAATGCCATATATTGTGAATAATTTCATTTACCGATATTAAAATATTCAACAAATTCTCCAACGTTGGTAATTGGGGAATAAGTTTCTGTACAACTTTGCTAAACGCTTCAAAAATACTATGATCATAGATAGAAGTTAAATGAAAGCTCAAATGAATTTGATCGTAATTGGAATCAATTAAATCGTCATTGGCTCTCGTATGAATATCACGCTGTGTTTCCATTTTGTAATCATCCGATAATCCATCAACTTTGTGAATAAATACTTCAAATTTAATTGCTTGATTCACTTTATAAGCTTTCGTTACAGTCAAATGAAGTTTATTTAAAGCCTCCATATAATCATCCTGTGCATCAATAACAAAAACAAGCGCGCCACAGCCACCAAATATCATATCACTGTCAAATGTCGGATCGAAAAAATCAATTTGTCCAGGAAAATCCCAAATTTGGAATTGCACAAAACTTGAATTGCTAATATCATCCTTTATTATTTTATTCGTACTTTCGAGAAAGAGCGTTTCATTCGGTGACATTTTGTGAAATACAACCTTTTGTATTGATGACTTTCCACTTCTATAAAAGTGATAAAATCGAATAAAGATATATATTTACTGAAATTACCAATTAAATAAGACTACTATTAATTCAATTGCCTCCTAAGACCCATTAACAAGATTCTTGGTTTTTGTTCGCCTGCCAATATACTTGTTGAACCATCGCCCTCGCCATCAAATGGATTATATCCGAATTCCCGTGGAAAAGATCCAACATCATAACCTCCCTGATACTGATCGTCATCATCCTGCAATAAGAATCGCAATAAATGTAACGCTATGAATCGTTCAGCTCTGCGATAATTCAATGTGGTGCAATATTGTTTGATATGATGTAATCGAATGCTGTCCACACTATCAATGAGATATTGATAATTGCAGTGGAAAAAAAAAAACAGCTTGTTCACTCACCATGTTCTCAATTAATTAATTTCAACCAATAAGGTGATGAATTAATAATAATAAAAAATATTCCACCAATATATGGACGTATACTGTGTTGTGAGAGTGAAAAAAATTCAATTAAGACACGTATACTTTGGGCGAACACTTTTATTACACTTCTGGAATTGTTTATATTTTTCATGCGACATTAATTTCGCAACTGCATATGAATACTTGTCGGACACATATTTTATTTTTAATGGAAAAAATATTCTGACATACGCAAAAATGTACTATATTGTATGTGTTGGTAGTATTGGAAAATGATATGAGGAATGTAGTTCATTAAACCACCGTGTTGTAATATAAATAAAATGGCGTGGATGTTTGCCTCGTGGAATTGTGGCACTGAAATTACAAAATTGATTGGTGATATATAACTCTACTGCTGTGTATATAAATATATGTACATATACATATATATATTTTATTCTGTAGCGAATCTTACGTGAAACAGTTTGTTGCAGTTTGTCAGCGGCTGTCAAGAGGTGTACCGAGTTATTGTATAGATTACCAAATTTATCGGCGAAGTGCCATTAAAGAAAAAAAAAGATTATTATACCATTAACGTAACAATGGCAATTAATTATCAAGCTGTAACACATTGCTTATTCGATATGGATGGATTACTTCTTGGTAAATTGAATCAAAGGAAATACTGTATATTTAATCATAATATTTTTCTAGAGCTATTTTTTCATACGATTTAAATAAATACTGTTAATTTTTGGAAATTTTTATCGATGCAATTACAATTGTATTACACAAAATTTATATTTATTCTATTTACAACGCATTTTCATTGAATTGAGATGATGCAATTCCTTTGACATTGTAAACTTCAATATAATCTATATCAATTCAACTTCTATTCCGTTGTATCAATGATTCATTCGTTAGAAATGTTAATGATAAAAAAATTGTTTTAATTGCATAATAATGTGTTGTATGAAATGCTACCTTTGGACATCAGACACTGAAGATCGTTATACAGCAGCATTCAACCGTATTATTAATAAATACGGCAAAGAATTTACATGGGAACTCAAATCTAAATTAATGGGTTTGCATATAATGGATAGTTTGAAAAAGATGATAGAATGTTATGATTTACCATTAACACCAGAAGAATTTTGGACGCAATTGCAGCCACATTATGAAGAACTATTTGCCGAAAGTCAAATGATGCCAGGTTATTAGAAATATTTATCTCGAATATATAATTAAAAGTCTTCGTTTTTATTTGTATGTGCAGATTCTGAAAGCGTGTACAAGACAATATATAATAACATTGTGTCAGAATTTGGACATAAATATGGCGGAGAAGTGGCATACCAAGTCCTTGGGCGTCCTGAACTTGTAGGCTTTCAAATTATTACTGATTATTACAAACTGCCCTTGACTGTGGAACAATTTCAACAAAAGTATCATCAAATGCAGCAAGAATTATTCGTTCAAGTTAGAGTTATGCCAGGTCTCGAAAAAAAAAAAAAA
>CAJUYH010001248.1:78056-95142 GCA_910591685.1 Galerucella tenella | reverse complement strand
TATATATATATATATTTATATATAGACGTATATGTAGATTTATTTATGTAAAATTATGTACTGATACATCGGTATACTGTTGTTTCATGATGTTTTTGCAAACAAAAATATAAAAGATTGTAAATTGTGTATGGTGTAATGATTTATTTTTATTTTTCGAATGTGTGTTGCAGGTGTGGTTTCAAAATCGAAGAGCAAAATGGCGTAAAACGGAAAAATGCTGGGGTAGAAGTACCATAATGGCGGAATATGGATTGTATGGCGCAATGGTACGACATTCCCTACCATTACCCGAAACAATTTTAAAAAGCGCCAAGGAGAATGAATCCGTAGCACCGTGGTTACTCGGTGAGTATATATAGCATTTAAATAGAAAAAACAATTTAAATTGTGAGATGATAAAATACAAACGGAGAAAAAAAAACGAAAAAAAAAATAAGAAAAACAAGAACGAAAAGAAAAAGTGCAAAGTTTAAACGAACAGAAAGAAATAATTTGAATAAATTGTCAGAAACAATTGAAAATAGAAAAAAAAAATGACAATTATAAAATTTGTTCAAATAAATTAATAAGTTGGGACATATTATAATTGGAGCAATAATTTGTTACCAACATGAGTCAAAATTTTTTTTTTCTGTCCGTCTCTATCAGCACAATCGTCTAAGACAAGCAGCTTTAGCCAAGATTTCGAAACTAATCAAGAACTGATTGACTGTGGGCCCGTAGGGATGCACCGAAAGTCAATTGAGGCGGCGGAGCATTTGAAATCTGGTGGTGAGGACAGTGGTAATGATCATGCTGGCAGTAGCAGTAGTCCTAATCACAATCATCATCAAGGTGGACCGACAAGCAGCGAGAGCGGCCAAGAGAGTCAAGACGGAATGGGCAACACATCATCCACAGGTAATATCAATTAATTCATGAAAATTAAAATCACCAAGGTAAAAAAAAAAAAAAAATAGCAAAAATAAATCACAATGATATTCATGACATCAATAACATTTATATACATTTTCTTTCTCTTTTCCATTATTAATTCAATAATAAACAATAGGCGTGGTTCAAGACACGGAACAACTGAGAAATGAAAGTATCGCGTGTTTACGTGCAAAAGCTCAACAACATCAATTACAATTGAGTTTGCAGCCTGCTACAACCGCCAGCAGTAGCGCCACAATCGACTCAACAACATCCGGAAGTACATCATATCCGACAGGACCAACGGCTAATACACTCCATGCCTCGGTTTAATTCACACAAATTCTCAATTAAATCAATTTCCCTGTGGCGTATTTCAATGTAACAAATATAATCGTATTCCGGTTATTTGGATTACCTGCAAGCAACAAACTCACACCTTCTCATCAGATATATATCCACCTACCTTTTGCTTTCCACCCCGTATTCCTCTCTCATTTCACCCCTCTCCAGTATAACCGCTTACAGCCACACTCCATTTCCGCACAATATCGACATCATATTGCGCCTCTGCATAACACCAAAGATCCGTTGAAATGACACGAATTGTTCCACCTGCGGATTTAATAATCATAAATATATTTGAGCAACGAAAATTGTCGGCTTCAATAATGATAAATGGTTTTTATCCATTTTCACATGCCTAATTCAACAATTTATGGATTATAATTCAATATAGAAAGCACGCCTCTCAATTTAATTCAACGAAATAATATTCAAATTTGGCCTATACAACGCAACGTAATAACTTTATTGTGGCAACTAAAATATTATTTATTTTTTAAATTTTTGCTTTCGTTATTTATCGAACAATGCACAGGTTAATTAAAAAATGCTCGTTGACAAAGTGACAATTAGTTGCTTTGAGTACAAGTTTTATTAACACATCAATATCGAATGACAAAATCTCATTGCAAACCTCTCGAATGAAAATAAATAAATAAATCAGTAACTAATTTATGGCTGAACATATAAAAAATTATTATCATCAACAATAGCAACGAATACTGAATAATGCCACAGTCTCAATCAATGTAATGAAAATTTACAATACGAAATTTATATGTATACATCGAATGGATAATGAGAACAGAAAAAATAAAATAGTATTCTGTCAATAAATTCGCTCGGCGACATAAATAAGTGAGATAAGAAGTTATTATATGAAAGGACAAAGATAAAAGTGTTTGTGTGGGTATAAAATATGAATTTTTAGTGATTGAATGGATGAATGTGAAAGTGCGAGAGACAGAGGAAAACATTGAGAGTTATTTCTCAATATCCAAGTACTTAAAAAAAAAACAAAACAAATAAACAAACAAACAAATAACAAAACAAAAAATGAAAAAGACATGACAGTTCTCAAATGTGCAATATATTGGTAATAAGATTTATTTTTAGCGCGGTAATATAATAAGTATATGATTATGTATTTAATCAATGGGCGAGGTGAGGTGTGCACTCTGTCGTGTAAAGAAATAAGTTATTGCTTCATGTATGAGTTAATATTGAACAGAGAAATAAAATGCGACATTACACTTTGCATTCGTTGAATGTAATTTGCGAAACACCTCGACTTCATACTTTTGTTTTTGCCCAATGTGTACATAAATATATAAATAAAAATATGAATAAATATGAATATAAATAAATATATTATACATAAAAATGAAAATATATGTGGTCTTACAAGCGTCAGAACGAACACGTTCTCGCGTACTTTCGTCAAATGGCCCACGTCCATTGGCTTTTGTAAAGTAAGATAAAAAAAAAACGAACAATGACGTCGGCCTGGTTATTCACAATAGAAAGAAGAGATACATTGAAGGAAAAATAAAAATGACACAGATGCAATTTTCCTGTTTTCAATTTTTTTATATGTTGCAACACGAGGATCTATATTAAGCAAAAACTAATACAAAAGAAAAGGGCAAAATGAAAAAGTTCAATTAAACCTCGCAAAAGACATCTCTCGTTAATGTAAGAATTAAAAAGTCGAGTGTACTATTGTAAATTAACGATAAAGAAAGAGAAACGAATTGCAAATATAAAACAAAATAGACAGGAACTCAAAACAAGCGGATAAGATAAATTAAAAAGATTGAACTTGTTATTGAATAATATTTTATTATTTTGTATTTTTTTTTTGTTCTATTGGAAATGAGTGAAAAATAAGAAATTAATTGAAAATGAATTTGTGTATAATGCACGATATTAAAATAGTTGCATATGTTTAAATATATATATATATACATCGCGAGAAGTGGATCGTTTTGACGGGAATTGGCTCTAGACTATACCACATAATGTAAACGCACTATAATTTAATAAATCAATCACTGATTGAGAAAAAAAAAATAAATAAATAAATAAAACATAAAATGATAAAGTAAATAAGTAAAAACGAAACAAATAAATAACCACATGTTCTCCAGAATAATAACACAAAAAAAAAACAATTCATACACCTACACGTGACAAGAGGGAAATGAAAAAATAAATAAATAAATAAACTACAAGTGATAACAATTGTGTTATTGCGATAAAAACAATTAAATCGTGAGGGACCGTTTTACCGCAAATACTTGTACCAATTTTTTCTTGCATTTCTGAAACAAAGTCCCAATCGCATACATAGTAGTCGGCTAGTGTACGAGAAATAAAAATAAAAATAAAGTTTCTGAAAAAAAAAAAAAAAAAAAAAAAAAACATTTATTATGATGTCAATTATTAAAATACCCATTCATATTTTTCTTTTATTTGTGTATAATATTCGCTTTTATTTTTCATCATATACTTCTATTACAGTGATATAGTGGAATATATTACTTCGATATATCAAATTCTTTTTTCTCAGTTCCTTCTCTTGATCTACAAAAAAAAAAAACCAACTTGATATCAATACAATAATAAATATTTACAAAAATACAAAAACCTTACAAAAATCATCGGTATTGTATACCTTACACAAATTGCATTTACTTTTATATGTGCACTAAATCAATGTTGATGTTCTTTTTCATATTATTTTATTTCTACCAGTTAAAATTACGCCGAAAGAATTTTAGTTAAAAAAATTAGTTGTGAAATATTTCCATTTTTCCATAATACAAGTTTATTTTATTATTATTGAATTACCCACTAAATTTATTTCTGTTTATCCTTTACATATTTTGGAAACGATCAAAAAATCAGACTTTGCATATAGTTCAGACAAGCAAGTTCTCATATATATATATATATATATATATATATATATGTAGGCCTTTGAATTATTTATATTTTGTTTCTTTGATGCGATGAATATTAGTCTAATGTGAAATAACAAACAACCATTCTGATTTATTTTATAGATGAAACAAAATGATTAATCAATATTGTATGACGACGACAAGACAAGAAAACAAAATAACAGTGTGACTATATACAACAGAGATTGTAATAATCGCGTATTTACGGTCCCACGCGTTTTCAACAGATTATTCCATTGTCCCAATAAACTCACGCTCCATTACTCTCTAATATTCATCATTTTATATTCCTTTATACATATACTTAATATATTTTTTCTATGCATTTTTTCTTCTCCCAACTCTTCAATAATCTCTTTATTCATCTAAGTATTTATTTCATTATTATTATTATTATTATTATTATTTTTGTTTTGACATTTATTCCTTAACCAGAGGATTAGATAATTTTCATATATTTTGTTGAATTCTTTTGACGCAAACAGCAAGAAGATATGTATTTCTAGCACGCACACCCAATTTTGCTACGATTCTCGATTCAAGAATAAAAAAGACGAGATAAAAACAAAAATTAATAAATAAATTAAATTCTTGGCACAAAACAACCGCTTCCAGTCTTTAAGAAAAAAAAAAAAAAAAAAAAAAAAAAAAAAATAAAAAAATAAATTCTTTTTTCCATCTACCTTATCGACGTCGCAGCTATAAAATGACTTGATAAATTACATATATAAGATAAACTAGGAATTACTTTATCATTTGACAAATGATAATATATTAATGTTGAAATAATAATAATAAAAATAATAGTAATATATATTTTGTACCATCGGTAGATCACGAATCGATGATAAGTTAAATAGATCTACATTATCAACTTTATTCCCTTCTTATTTAGTGACGTTCACGTGAATCATCGCGATGAAGACTGTGCCTGCGTGGATCTTGATTGCTTGGTGTGACCGGTCGACGTTTTGATCGTTTAAATTTAGCAATATCTTCACCAAATACATCACCCGTTCTCAATGCCGAGATTAAATCATCAAATTCGCCCTTGTTATTTTCACTTTGACCATTGGTATTAGCCTCATTTTTCTTGCTCAATGAAATACTATTTAGAATACCCTCACGTGAATTTTTACGCTCCATTGTTCGTTTCTTCAGCTATAATGAAAATAAATGAATGAATTTAAACTCAAAAATTTCATGAAAAAAAAAAAAAAAAATTATGTTTCAAATAAATGAATTTTTCTTTAATCACCTCTTGCTCTTGTTTAGCGCGACGCTCCTCCTCCTCAATTTTTCTCCGCATATTTTCCACATCCGATCGTGCTTCTGCCAATGCTTGCAGGAAATTCTCAAATATACCGAAGAATTCATCGGGTTGAACGCCCGCGGAATCCTCACCAAAGAGACGTACTGCGCGATCAAAACGGGTCTTCATGTCTTGGAAAAGATCCTCAGCCTCAGCGAGACGACATGTAGCTTGCGCTTGGAAATCTCTCATTGCTGGCAAGAACATGTCGCCCTGAAGCACTTGAGCCTGACCACGATGAAATTCTATCAGCAGCGCAAAAAAGAAAAAAAAAAAAAGAAAAAAAAACAATTGAAATAACAATAAATATTTCACATAATAAAATTTAAATAGTTAGATGATTTATATTTTACCTATTTCACGCTGGACATCCTGCAATCCATTCTTCAAATTGGCAACTTCTCTCTGCAAATCAGCCATACTGACACGCGCGGCAGTCCTTACATGCGGCATATCCTCTTCAATATCCAAAACTTCACGAAATCTTGATTCAAGTATTTGCACGAGATAGTGCAATAATGTTGTTCCTTTGGAGCATGACGATTTTGTATCGACCAGACGATTTAATGAGGCCAATCGAAAGCCACCAGCATTGCCTCGAGCATTTCCACGATTGACGTAATTTCCGAGTGCGAGAACCAGTTCCAACAACTTCCTGAGTCTTCGCGATCTCGCAACCTGACGACTTGCTTCAAGTACTCCTCGCATCCTTGGCGTTAATTCCGCAATGCTTGCGGCAAATTTTTTCTTATAGTGCAAAGACCGCAGGCGCTGCTCGTAATGCGGTACTCTTTAAACAATAATACGAAAATAAAAAAAAAAACACATTTTTTTTAATGAAATATTAGCGCGCGTAACTCAGTCTACACAAATAAAAATAGTTGCATTGGAATTTTCTCATAATGTGGAAGGCAATGGAATATCAATGAGTAAATATTAATAGTATTTTATTTTTTGTTCAATTGCTTATGCTTTACTTACTTGGAAATTTGATAGAGAAAACAATCAGCGCGACTCTGCAATTCTTTTTGATTCATATCAAGCAATGCCGCCTCCTCGGATGATGGAATATATTTCAATAGTTGTTCCACCATATCAATATGTAATATATTCTGTTGATCCATTGACAAAATAGTTCGAGTAATTTCATTGTCAGACATTTTCAATTTAGATAGAAGAATTGTACAATTTTGTGCACGTCTTGAGTCAATAACTGACATGGTTTTCTTATTTTTACCACCTAAATTACGTAAATCTTCAATTGAACCTTCAGTAGGGACACCATTTTTTTGATAAGCACAAAATATTTTATCAATTGATTCCAAATCCATGACATTGTACAATTTTGAATCATCCAATTCCGACCATATTGTTCCTTGTAATTTTTGTTCAGGAATTTTCGACCAATTGAACGACTTCAATGGATTACTCGGCTGCGGTACATTTTTTATTATCTCAACTTTCATTGGCGGCGGTGCGGCTGGCATCATTAAACATGGTGGCGGTGGCGGTGCAAGTGGCGGCGGTGGTGGTGGTGGTGGTGTTGGTTTAGCCTCAACTTTTTCAACAATTTCATCCTCAACTATTTTAATTGTTGCTTTAGCATCATCTGGAAGACTACCAGACGCCACCAATTGTTCCAATCGTTTTCTCTCAGATTTCTCATTGTTTATTTGTCGCGATAATGTTTCTAAATTGTCCTGCAACTCGGAGATACGTTGTTTGGTCTCGATATGCATTGATGTCTCTTTTTCAAGACGTTCTTTTATTCGTGACAAACTCGCTTCGATATCTTCCTTTTCTTGGGTACGTAAATCCAATTCTTGTTCTTTTTTCGCCAGTCTACTTGACATTTCTGAATTATCGCGCTCCAATTCCTCAGTTCTCTTTCTCGCTGCAACTAATTCCTCTTCTTTTGCTAATAGATGAACAATTTCTTTGACATTTATATCAATAGGTGCGACATCAGGATTTCTCGTCGTCCCTGATTCATTTCCCTCCGATTGCAAAACAATCTGTTGGACAATTCGATCGAATAGCAACCAATGCTGTGGATATGAGCCGTAATCAAGTGGTAGCAATAGACAATGCTCAAGTAAACTTAATAGATGTGTGTAGGCCGCAGTATGACTTAATTTTCGTCGTAATAAATCAAACATGGCTGTTGCACTTTTTGTATCGACATGTTCCTTTTCAAATTTACGTGCCAATTCCTTTTCATCTTCATTTCTAACCATTTCAAAAAAATCCAAATGTCTGTCCAATGTTTCATTCTCATATTTACGTAGTTTTTCAATTATTGGTTGGATACCGAGCATTAATAATTCATAACGTAAATGAAGACGAAACTCCATTGTTACTTGACCCGGACCATAATTCAATACTGCATTTATAAATGACATTATCGCTGTCTTCAATGACAAATTGTCTTTGTATATACCGAAATTTTTGTCCAAATCATTTATTATACTTTGAAATCGCGTTCTTTCTGAATGATATTGTTGAAAGTGAAGCATTGCCTCGAGAACTTTCCGATGGCCACCCGGAACAAGACATACAGCCCCCAAAATTTCCAGCACTGATATTTTTGCTTTGATATTTTCAGTCGCCAGCGACTGAGAAATTGTATTTATCGCTGTTGGATGAGCCAATACGTGTGCTCGGCCATTCTATAAATTCAAAAAAAAAAAAAGCGAACGAATTTAATTTACCAGAAGAAATCAATTGTGAATTTTTTTTTCTTTTCCCGTTTTATATCAAATATACTCTCTGCTAATATTAATTTCATAACTCACCGAATTGTTCATCAATGCTTTCAAACATCCTATAACACTTGTATGGAGAGTACTATTGGATGCCTCAACGTCAATTGTGCCCAAAACTTGAAGCAGTGAATTCAAACCGTCCAATTCTATGAATCTCAAAACAAAACTGTGGGGTTGTGTTCTCAATGCAGTTTTCAATGCCTCCACTTGACGCATTTGATTTGAAAGCTCCTCAGCATCTTCAGAAAATGGCATCTAAACCCAACGAGAGGAAGAAAAAACAAAGGTAAATCAATAAGACAATTGCTCGAATAATTATTTCAATATTCAATGTAAAACAAAAATTACTCACACTCGCAATGATTCTAACTCGATTGATATAATCCTCGGGATCACCACTCAAATCAGTCGTTCTCAATCCACCATTGTCCAATGTGTCATTGCCTTTACGTGAACAATAAATTTGCCATTTTTTATTGGCAGGCAATGCCAATACTGCTTGACGATTGGCCTGTGTAAGATCTAATTCATCAACGAGCTCCAAAAACATTTTATTCAATTCTTCCTCCACAGGCATTGGTAATGTAGGTGTCATTGCTTGCAATGTAAGGGTCCCCGTTTGCTCCACCACACAGTAGGTAATTTCCGGTGGCTCATCGTCCTGAAAGAAACATGAAAAAAAAATAAAATAATAAAATAAAATAAAATTTATGATGGAGAAAAGAGTTTTTTTTTTTATGTCTCGAATGAGCCCACGCTTCTTGTATACATTTATGCTGTCGGCAAAGGTCAGGGCATCGGCTCTGGCGGCTAAATTCCACAGGTACTTTCACACTTGAATAGGAAATTATCCATTCGCACATATATATATATGTATATATATGTGAATAACTATAAGAGATTATATTTATTGCTCGTAAACGTCATATTGGGACATTCATTTTACAGTTCGTAAAATAATGGATTATTTTTTTTTATATATCTATAATTTTTATTATTTGAAAATTAATGAATTGATTGGGAGCATAACTGTAATTCTATTATAAATAAATAATTAAAGGTGGCCAATTGACATTATTTAAATAAATTGCCACTGCAGGGAAATGAGATACATTGCATTATTATTTTGCAAGCAAACAGACAAGTTTGTAAATCGCTCTAAAGGTCTCAAGCCACATATATACTTATTCCTCACAGCATCGGTATATAGGATCACGCGAAACTTCAGGCAAATTCTTCTACCATTCCAATATCGGTATGCTCGACTGAATTCCAGAATTTAATAAACCAAAAAATATTGAATCACTATAATCAATTCTACTCCGAAAAAAAAAAAGACAAAAACGAAATTCATATATGAAATGTTTTAATTTTCTTATTTATTATTATTATTTCTTTTTTTTTTTTTACTAATTTTGAAGCGATGTTACTTTGAATTTTATTACAGTCAATATCTTTCAGACTGTGTATAGGTAATAAAATCGACAAAATATCCATACCACACAGCGTGTTCTGGTCCTGGATTTAATGTTCTTTTGATGATCGCCATGAAGAAAAATCTGCTGCACTTTCTCTCTCTCTCTCTCTCTCTCTCCCACCTCGCCTCTTTTTCTTCCACTTGCTCTTTATTCAAAAAGCACATTAACCAACAAATGTTGAAAAATCAAAGAAAAACAGATAGAAGAAGAAGAAAAAAAATTGTTGCAATAGATAGAAGGGATGAGCTGAGTAATAAAGATAAAGGAATGTCTTCAGTCGAATGGACTTAACCAAGGACAACAGGATTCATGGTGAGACCCTGATGCATACTCGCATCTTTCCATCTCTCTTCACCTCTCAATTTATCTATCTATCTATCTATATTATTTATTTGCCTCTCTTTCTCTCGATCACCAGCCCTTCTGCATTGTGATGATTTTCTTATATCACGCCGAGTGATTTCTTTTGCGCGTGACGATGTCAAAGAACCCGACCATGACCATATGACGAGCAATTTCATTCTATAAATGGTATTACCACCATCATGAGTTTGTTTAAAATAAAAAAAAAATAGCAATAACAATAATAACATGAATAAACCAACATTAAATTCACATGTTGAATTATTTATTATTGTAAAGAATTGTATGTTTGCTCCGAGGAAAATTTATTTGTATATATTTATTATTATTATTATTATTATTATTATTATTATATACAGATATATATACATTCCTTTTTTCTTCAGACAATCGAGGCCACACAACATTTTTTTTGAATAATTTATTAGCGACAAGTTAGCGCGGAAGTGCGATCGAATGATTATTTATACTTTCTTTCTTTCAAGTATTCGTGTGACACATGTGTGCACAAGGTCATGCACATGCACATGATGGTCAGGAGGTGTTGGAGAAAAATATGCAATAAATTTACAGTAGACAGGGAGAAATATTATTTGTATGTATGTGAAGAATTTTCCCTTCGTTACGCGTGAATTGCTTCAAGTCTATTCGTGCTCATGACGAATTACATGATAAACGTCACAGCTTCAGATGTTGAATGACGCGTAAGAATATATTGTGTGTCATTGGCAGTTGATTATAACAATTTAAAATATAATTTTTCTCACATTCATTCATATATATTCAACATTGCTCATTGACTGAATAATATTGTTGATAATATAAATTTATATAAATATATATATATATGTATTTATGGTTCTTGAGATTAAATCGCCACAATCATTAATCAAATAATAATTTTTTTTAGTTTGATCCTTTCAAATTATTTTTCATTGCAAACAGACTTTGCAGACTTTCACTTGTACAAAAGTGTTTATGGTTATGTTTCTATTAAAATTATAAAGATGAAATAGAGAGTGAATCCGCACACGCAATATCTATATACATATATATATATATATATAATTTGTGAATAAATTTATAATCATATATATTGTAAATATAATTTCGATTTCTAATTCAATTTTGATTGTATTTCATCGTTCATTCTTACCTGTAAACAACCGCAAAATGATTTCTTTACTCGTGAAGGCATCGCTTGGCAGTGCACGACAAATTCTTTTAAAGGTTGTGGACTCTTCAATGGACAAGTCGGAATTCTCTGTAAAATAATTAAAAATAAAAAAATTAAACAATATTCATAAAAATTATTCTCAATTACTTTTCGTCCATGGTGAAATTTATCAACTATACAATTATACAATAATACCATTTTAATACGACGCCACAATTCCATATTGTCATATTATATTTAATGTCAATGCAAAAAAGAGAAAAAAATGAAATTCATAATAATTTATAAAAGAAAAAAAGAAATTACTGCTAAATAATTTCATTTATTTTCACTCGGCCAACACCCAAACGACAAACAAACTCAATATCACAACACGATTCCGGTACGCAATCATTTATATATATATATACTTTATAATTAACAATGACGATGAGTTTCACTTTCTTACACATCCGTCATACTGTTTATTTTCGCATTGTTTTGCGATATATTATTATTATTATTATTATTATTATTATTATTATTATTATTATTATTATTGTTGTTATTATTATTATTACTATTAGACGTATAAAGACCCAGTACTGCGATGCGACATCATGAAAAATATCCGGATTGTGACATAAAAATAAGAGATGAGGAAAATCTAAAAAACACTACTGAGCCAACTATTGAACCTACATACAGTGTCTTCTGTTATCAGCAACACCAAACTTCTTATCAACGCAATTATACGTATGCCACCAACCAACATACGTATATATACATTAACATTGCTACTGCAGTAGAGTATTTTGTCAAGGGCATATGATATTTAATGAGCACATTCTATATTTTGAAATAAAAATGAGAAAAAAAAAAAAAAAACGGCAAAATGAAATAACATTTTTTTCTTGTCATCAATTCACGTCTGGCCAAGGTAATAAATGAAATAGATAAAAGCACTTTAGTTAAATAAAATAAATTTATTAATTATATAATTGCAATGAAAAAACAATTGACGGCAATTATTGTAAGTGAGAAGGAATTCATGTGACAGATGATTCAATAGTAAATGAAGAATAATGTCAATAAAATATTTATAAAAATAGACAAATGTCAACTATTGGCATGTTAAAATTATAATGGTTGCAGCATAAAGACAATTGCGCGCGACTTTCACACGTTGACCGAGTGACACGCTCAAATATATTCTCAAAGCAATTTTATCCATATACATATACAGCCTCACCAGATAATATATAGTTATCGATATATACTTATATATGCATATTATGCGATATCACATGAAGTTTAAATTGACCCGTTGCATTACGACAATTTTATGGCGCCACGTCACGAACACCACTCATTTCAAGTCTATCACCGCACCTGTAGTACAATTGTTGCATATTCTCAATCCAATATATATATATATATATAAAATAAAAAGAATTTCTCCAGATTTTTATCGGCGATAAATATATATCACATTCATCTTAATAACAATCGTGTCTGCATTCAAGTTTGATATGTGACAGATAAATAAACTGTAATTTAAGATTATTCGTATATAGGAATTAAAGTCCATATTATATATATATATATAAATAAACAAACAAAAATAAATTAAATAAATTAAATAAATAAGCATATGACTAATATAAACAAGTGCAAAAATTATCCGAGATTATATACACATACATAAATATATATATTGTTTCGACAGCGGAGGACACGCGACTGCTTGTCGCGCACATCCGTATCTTGATCGTTGCGTGAAGTTGCCAGGGCGGAGAAGTGAGAAGTGCAGAGGAATAAAACATGAACAGAAACAAAAACACGACTGCATTGAAAAAAAAAATGTTTATATATATATATATATAAAATAAATAATGTTTATGCGAAACTGGATAATATAAAGTAATGTGATACTTTCAAGGGCTAAAAAAATGACATTAAATATATATAGTATTAACATAACTCAAATTTCGAATAACATATATTCAAAATAAATTGTGTATATTTGTACATTATGAATAGATGTAAACAAAAATAATTTTCTATATCGAAATATTTTTTATGATGAACTTCGGGTACGATTCGATAGATAAATTTCTTGCATGACAATTTATTCTGTTAATGCCATTCAAGGAGATGAAGATGAGGGTATAAATATCAACGATATAAAATGATGATCAACCATCCATGCATCTATGAATATATTTGCGTGTGTATGTGTGTGTTTGTGTATTTGGATGCAACTATATGTTTCGCAGTTACGGTTCCATGATTAGTGTACGCGCTTGCGCGTATCTTATGTTGCTGAGAGGATATTGACATTGCAGGTCTGTGGTTGGTCGATAACACGAGTAGAATAAATGATAAATAAAGTGGTTATAAAATTCGAATGTTTAAAAAAAGAAATGAAAAAAATAAATAAATAAATAAATGTACCAAAGGGAAATTTAAATGCTTCTACATTTCTTTTTCTCTTTATCGTTCACTTTTTTATTTTATTTTATTTTCTTTTTTTATTTTTTCTAGTTGTGTATTTATTACTTTTTGTTATTCGTCTTGATGAGATCAGATTGTATTTTATATCGATGAATATTTTTTACGAGCTACAATTATTTTCACGCAGATACATGAGGATAAGTATATCTGTCGGAAGTTAAGCGAGTGAAAACGAATGAGTTTGCAATCATTTCGTATACCACAATTCGACAGGACAGGTAGTGTATATATATATGTATACAGGTGTACACGTATTAAATATATACGTAAGTTTCTCTCGTCAAATATCTTTGGTGAGAGTGACGAGAGCCCGAATAATTTATTAATTTTTTTTTCCTCATCCACTCGTCCTTTGTATCATTTTTATATTTTTCTTTCGTTCATTTTTTCTCCTTTTTTTTTCTTTGTATTCATTGTTCATTGTTCATACGCATATCGAGTAGATTCCACATGGTAATACAATTCGATAATTATCTGCGAATAAAAAATGGACAACGCAACAATGTTACATATTTAATACTAAACCCTAATTAACGTTAGAAAAAATAGTTAATGATTTAATTATCATTATTACTCCTATAATATTACAAATACACAATTATTAATATACAAAATTTAAATATTAATTTTCATTGCGTATAGTAAAATAAAATACAGGAGAAGAAAATTACGCAAAGTTACGGTTAATGAATTTTAACTTGCAATAATTCTTTTCTATTTTTGCATTTTTGCATTTTTCTCTTTTTCTCCTCATCATTAGAATGTAATGTATGAGGAAATTAAAATAAATATAAGTGGCATTTACCAAATTGAGTTTTCCCATTTTTTCCAGCACAGTATCCATATCGTATTAAATAAACGAAGAAATAGTAAAAAAAAAAAAATTACAAAACAATATTGTCCACGCGTTTTATTTCACCGTCCGTTATCGTAATTTATTTAAGAGTTATGTACATTTACGGTGTGGTAAGTCCAATGTCACGCGTCACACAACTGCAAAATTACTGGCGAAATAAGGCCCAACATGAAATGACACACGCGTGCGCACTCACTGTCATTGCACCCCTCCAATGTTTTGATTTTTGTTTCAATGTTTTCCGTAAAGTTGCATGGCAATCAGTACTTGTCAATGTGTTCGACCTTACTGTCAAATATATATTTAACGTAATATAGATATGTGTGAATGAAGCACAGACCGGGCACGCGTCACACTCACATTTGTGATTTTTATTCTTTCTTTTTTTTTTCGATTTTATTTCTGTTTTTTTTTTTCGAGCCGACAAATCCGCTACGCACACTCTCCAAATAAAAATCAATATTGGCAGCTTATTCTAAAGCAAATGCTCCATTACACACGTATAGCAGCATTTGTTGGGTCGTTGATGATGCGTTTCACCGTTCAAGCAACAAAATAAAAAAAAAAAAGACTTTAAGAATGACAGCAACCAAGTGAAAGAAGAGTATGAGAGGTGGAAGAAGGGCCCGTTGGTGAATTTCACCGGGCGCAGGTGAGATCGTTTGGGCCCATGGGCCAAAACCCGAATTGGCTGTTGCACGAAAGTATTCTCTGGCCGCAGGCTCTTCCAAGTCGTTTCACTTATAAAAAAAAAAAAATTAAATTAAAAATAAAAATAAGAAGCAGAAAGAAGAAGAAATGAATTTATTTTTTTGTTTCGTTTTATCACAGAGAAACAAATAAAAATTTTTTTTCGTCACACGGATTTTTAATCATCACTTTAAATAATAAATTCAAGTCATTATTAATTTTTTTATTTTATTTCTATCAACTATTTTTGCTATAAATTCGTTCGGTTTTTAATGAATAAATGTGAGATATTGGGGCCCGCACGTAGTGTTACAAAGGGCCACTCTATTCTGTTTCAAAGTTATATATATCAGGGACTAGAGATTTTATAGAACTAAACGAACGAGATGGAACCTTCTTGCTCACGATTCAAAGTCGTACTGCCAGGTGAAAACAACACAACACCTTTCAACTTGCACAGGTGCACCAGCGCGCGTTCGCGAGTGGAACAGAGAGAAAGAGAAAGGGGAGGAGGGGGAAGAATCTCACGGCAGAATGTCCTGAGAGAAGGGGACTCAGGCCCAACGAATAAATACAACTTTAATCCTTTCTGTATCAGAAATAAACAGAATGCTGCAAACTATTTTTACTCAATTTCCAATGATTATTCAAATACAGGTAACAATCAATAACCATTTTTTTTTTATTTTTGTTTTTTAAACCGCAATGTCGTTAAATAATACATTTATTATTTTTATTATCCATTTATTATTATTTTTGTTTTTCAATTAGTCTGCTCTACCTACTGCAACGTGTCATAACTCTGCAATACACTCACGCACTCATTTTCATTGGGGGCCATATAATTAAAATGATGAACAATAATACCGTGAATAATTGCACGATACAGTTCGATGAATATATATATATACAAATCTAACGTTTATGTATAATGCAATATATATATATAAAAAAATATTGTCAATTAATTTTTTTTTTTATATTAAACGATAGTAGAATTTACTTCAACACTTTAAATAATTCTTTTGTTGAATTGCATAAGAAATTTTATCGAACAACTCTCATCTATTTGTTTAATAACTGTCTACTTTATTTATTTATTTATTTATTTTTTTTCATTTTTCATTAATTTCTTCAAGGTCCGCCTTATTTTAGCTCAGTAACTCATGTTGGTGTATTCTCTTTCTTCTTTCTCTCTGTTGATTTCTATCTTTACCTCATCCTTCATTATTCTTTCACAACGACGACAGCGACGACGACGACGACGACGACGACGACGACGACAATGTATACATATATCAATATGCACATATATGCTCATGACGAGATGCACTCCAGGACCATTAAATCTCACCGGGAGTTTCGAGCACGTCGTAAAACATGTCGGTAGGGAGATATGGGAAACGGAAAGAATCGTCCAGCAGCAATGCGCACACGCACTTTAAACGCTTATCCATAAAAAAAATATATATATATAATATAGCATATGGTATTGGCTTAATACAACCACAGCAACCTCAATCCTATAAACATACAACTACATATTAAATACAAACCATAAGTTACAGATGCAAAATGAAAAAATTATATTATATGTATATACGGTCAAGAGAGCCTTTTTTGACCTTGGTAATGATAAATAGACTTGTAAATTACATTTTACAACTAACCCAGTTACACAACTACTAACCTCTCAACGTGTTCGCAATAAAAAAAACTT